>JALPQI010016747.1:0-18151 GCA_025490895.1 Thaumatotibia leucotreta
ATAAAACATTATTCTTAAAATATCATCGAAAAGAAAAATGAAAGTGACGCTTTACCGTGATCAATTTTAAGTACAAAATTATGATACTTTAGTACAATTGTTCGGGTAATATGTTCTATTTTCACATAATTTAAACTTACATTTTGTCATCTTACAAAATTAAATACAAGAACATTATTATTGATCATCAGTCTATTCATAGTTTGATATAAATTTTACAATTTTGTCGATCTAACCTTTTAAATCTACATTCGAGTCGAAAAGGCAACATAAGAGGTAACACTTCCTTACCAAATAATATCTACATCTGCTCGAAAAATGGTACTTAATTAGGTGTGAAGATTTCATAAAATATAATATGTAAGATCGAGTCGGGTCGGCGCGAGGCTGCCGCAGCGGAGGCGGCGGGCAGCGGCGCACCGAGCCAATAAATAGCCTCACTCGCGTCCTATGTTGCCTGATCGCCGCCATATTGTCACAGTACTCTTACAAAAGTAATGGAGAATATACTTAAATCACTAAAACTTAATAGTTTTTATACACAATGACTTAGGTTTCGACATTTTGTTTCTTATAAGTACTCGAGTTATTTTAACCTATGGACTAATTACGTGCGTGATGGTTGTTTGTTGGCAATATTGGTGTTCGGGGGCGATCGCGCGGCCTGCGCGAGGCGGCGCGGGCGCCCCCGGCCACGGCTTGTGCTAATGTAGTTCAGCTAGGACGCAAAACGAGGTTAAAAAAATCTATGTCGATTTTAAAGAAAACCGGAACAAGATTTTTTAAATCAGAAATAACTATCAATCATCATAATTATAGGAACATATGACAATAATTAGTCAATCACAAAATAATTTATGTATAAAACTGATAAACGCGTGATTCGCGTTATTTTTTATAAATTAGTCTAAAATCTTATTTTACGCACGTTTTGGCTTCTATACTGGTGCGAGTCTAGAGAGGGACAGTTTAGAATTGGTGTGAAGCTCGGAGAAGCGATACGGAGAGCATAACTCGACAGCTATGCGAACAGTTCACGGCTGTCATTATTGGTGGTTTTGGAACACGTGCACGTTAACAACGCGATAATAGTAAATAGTTAACGCAATAGTGGTGTGAATAAATAGGGTTAATTTAGGAATCAGTATCGTTTCTGGAGCGGCGCGGTCGCGCAGTGGACCGACACTGCCCGAGCGCGCTTCGCACCGGTTACCTACAGAGATCGCAGACGGTGGACGAGCCACCCGGCCTCTCGCCGCGCGCGGTCCTCGCCCGCCGGCCCGCCTGGCGCTGCCGGTGTGTCGGCCGACACAGGCAAGTCTGCGCCGGGTAATCTTTCACACTAGTCTAAAGGCGTGTGTCGGGCGACGCGCGACGATATGAGGCGGAAAAAACGATCCGCTCCGCCGTTACTATTTACAGGGGCTCACGGATCGCACAAATAAATACATCGGAACTTAATCTAGCCGTTTATACAGATGTCACTTTACACTTTACGCTATATATACACGCGGCGCACAGCCAGGTTTCGCGTTAGCGTCCAATAAATAAGTTAATGTCTGCACTACACTTGTGTCGCGAACGTCGGCGGTAGGCAGTGGTCGTCTAGAACGTACACCCCTCCGCCTTCTAACGCCCGCTTCACTAGCGACGTATCACTGCAACAAAGAAAACAAAAGTTATATCATACTGTAAGCTAAACAAAACCATCCGTCCGAAGACTAACGATAAATTTCAAAATTCCCTATAACGCTAATAAATGTGTTTACTGAAAGTTTGGGCGGTGTAATTTATTATGCAAGTGTTTAAAATATTCTGGAACTGAAGCATATTACGTAGATAAGTTAGTAGGTTTAGTACTGACCTATTGGCGCAATACGCGGAGTCCTGCGACAGCCGCGATAGGCGCGGGTCCAGCGCCGCTAGCAGCCGCGCCGCGCTCTCCGTGTTGAGCGTCTTGCGCTTGCACTCCTCCGCCGCCGCGTTGTGCGCGTTCTGGCACTCGGGCGCCGGCACGTCGCACTTGCCCCACGTGTTGCGGATCACGCGGCCGCCGCCGCCCGCGTTGGCGGCGTTTTGCGCGCGCGCCTCCGCGTCCGCCGCGTGCTGGGCGCGCTTGCGTCTCCGTCGTATGCACGCCACCGCCACCGCTGCCGCCAGCGCCGCCGCCGGCACGGCCGCCGATAGCGCCGCGATCAGGGCCACGTGCCGCCCCGATAGCGTGTCTTGTTCCGGAGTCTCTCCGCCCACTCGCGGCATGTTGACGCCGGGCGTTCGCGCCACTATGTCCGCCAGGGACATGGTACAGGCGCGACCGCTCCAGCCGGGCGCGCACGTGCAGAGAAATCCGTCGACGCGATCGCGGCATGTGCCTCCGTTTCGGCACGGCGATGACTCGCATTCGTCCACGTCTACACTGCAGTCCTTTCCGGCGAAGCCGGGCCGACATCGACATTCGTAATCGTTATCCAGCACTAGACATTCCCCGCCGTTTGCGCAAGGTTTAGCTAAGCAGAGGTCGACTCGGGTTTCGCAGCGGGGGCCTAAAAATCCGGGAGCGCATTGGCAGCGTTGTCCGTCTATTAAGTCTACGCAGGAGCCGCCGTGCTCGCATACGACACCCGCACAGTCGTCGATGTCGATCTCGCAACGGTTGCCGCGGAAGCCGGGGCGACAGGAGCAGCGAAATCCGTCGCCAGCGCGCGTGCACGTGGCCTCGTTGCGGCACGGCGCCGCGGCGCACGGGTCGGCCTCGAGGTCGCAGTCGGCGCCGGCGTAGCCGGGCGGGCACAGGCACACGTAGCCGGTGGCGCGCGGCTCGCAGGTGCCGCCGTGGCGGCAGGGTCGGTCGGCGCAAGTCAGTCGGCGAGTTTCACAGCGCGCGCCCTCATATCCCGCCGGACAGGCGCAGGCCAGTTCTCCGCCCTCGTCCGGCACGCAGGCCCCGCCGTTCAGGCATGGTCGTACGGCGCACGAATGCAGAGACTTCTCGCAATCGGGGCCGGTGTATTCGGGTGGGCAGGCGCAGGTGTAACTGCCCTGGCCGGTGTTGTGGCATGTGCCGCCGTTGCGGCAGGGTCGGTGGTTGGTGCAGTAGTTGAGGTCTTGATTGCAGAACAGGCCGCCCCAGCCCTCTTCGCAGTCGCAACCCCACGGCTTAGAGCAGGTACCGTGCACGCAGCCCGGGTGCCGCTCGCACTGGTCGCACAGCTCGCCCACCCAGCCCGAGTGACAACTGGAAACGGACAAAAACGTTCATTAACTCGAATGGGACGTGATAACAAGCGACTAAAAGTTTGTCTTTCTGAACAATGAGGAGGATGAATGATTTAAACGCGGAGGGAGGTTGTAGCGCTTAGCACAAAGGTGTGAAGTGGATACTCACATGCATTCGTCGGGCTTGAGGCAGTGGCCGTGGTCCGTGTCGCAGCCGGGCAGGCAGCGCGCTGCAACAAAAGAACAAGTTCGTTAGCGCATCACAAAGACAAAACGTGCACAAAGGGATGCTGCCTAATGGATTTCTTTAAAGACATCCGTGTAATAACGGATGTAATGCGTTGAAGGGAAGCGAGTGATTACACGAATATCAATTTGATTGCAGCATCTCGCGAGCCGCGGGAATCCGTAAGGACACGCGCAACAAAGAGAGAGGTTCGTTAGCGTCCCAGCCGGGGGCGAGGTCGCTCCGTAAACCATTTATCATCGATACACTACCATCATCCATAAACTTTATGACCTTTTAAAATGTAAATGGTATATGTAAATAGCATAGTTTTATAGTTATTATTATTGGTACCTAAAAGGTGCTAAATAATAACTATAAAATAAACAATAATAAGAAACTTTCTTTGCTTTGTATATACAGTTAGTTAAAACTTCGCGTATCTGTTTTAGGATGTGTGCCTAAGCTTCCTGGATATAAATTTAAACTATTGTGATACATCAGCGAAGGAGAGATATTTAGATAAATATTATATAAGAATGAATATTTAACTCTGACGTGAAGTATTATAGGCGTAATATGTGCGCATCGTTAACTGTGTGATTTACGTTCCATGCAACGAACGAACCTTACCCTGTTCTAGCGTTACCAAAAGAGAAAACGAAGAGGTGCGCGCAAGTCGAACGAGGTGCATTACCGTGCAAAAACGCGTGCCGACAACGAGTACAAAAGGCGAACCGGCAGTGTATGTAGCCGGTGGAAAAAAATGTGTTTTGAAATAAGAAGTGCGGCGCGGAGTCGTACCGGTCGGGTGCGCATGGGCAAGTTATCGGAGCGAATACAAAGGGGGCAGATAGCGCGGGGAGACTTACTAACCGTCGCTCGACCGTTACTATTCCCCTCACTAGAAAAATACTAGACGCCATTTTGCTCATAACTAACAATCCGAATGCAAATGCACGGCTTATTTACTTTCTAAATGAAATAAGGAAGGAATCGTTGGATCCGGCAGCTAAACCTCGAGAAGATTTAGGGCTCAGACGAATCGAAACGAAATAAAAGAGATTAGCTCCCGGCGCTTCCCTAGAACGTAAATAGGTTAGCTAAGCCCAGCGCCGCCTCGCAATCCGCTTACGATTCACTCCGCGAAATTGAGGATTAAAGCCGCAGACATTTCATTTCTGTTTTTATTCATCGTAAAGAAATTTAGAAACAATCATACTTTCAGTCCGTTTCACACTTTCGCGAGGGAATCAAAAGTGTCCGTAACGAATTTTTTACTACATAAAACTACCTCGTGACCTTTCAATTAAATTGAAATTTATAATAAAAATTTACGACTGGTATGCATAGGTGGCGGTCGGCGCAACAAAGGGAGATCAAAGCGAGTCAAGTGCGAGCTCGTTGCTCTGCGCCACTCCAGAGCACTCTCACTCTTATCTTGACCCCTTGAGGTAAAACGGGAGTCGTAAAAATTACACTCCTAAAACTAATATTATGGCACGAGTGGGCGTAAGGCGCCGCGGGGAGTTTTTACCGTCCTGCAGGGCTATTAATTATTATCAATGGGCATGAGTAGTATCGATTCGTAATGAAAGGCTTTCGTGCAGCACAGCGAGCGGCCAAGGTCTCAGGCTTCTCGGCCTTCAGCGAGGCCAGGTAGCAGGCGACAAAAAGCGACCTTCCCGCGGCCCCACGTGGCTGCAAATATTTAAGAGCTCCGCATATGTCTATTGTGCGGATATCAGGACGCGTGGGATTCGCGACTCCACTCCACTCCACAAAGGTTAAATTCGTGAGAACCTTACTCTCGTTTACAATTAGGCGAAATTAAGCGGCCGTAAAGGATCCTGGCGGCTGGGCTATCATTAGCGGGAGAGCGGAGATAATGCGCTCGGGACATGCAAATAAGTTTTCGGGATCGTTAAGCTTTCCCAGAAGGCAGATCCGTACTTACCGTTCTGCAAGCAGATGTGAGCATCGAGCAAGTTTCGTGACACGGTCAAGAACATAGCTTATTTCGTTCGGTGTTCAGTTCTCGTTTTAAAAGTGTTTTTGACCCGGTTCGTCGCGGCTGTGTGTGTGCGCGCATACAACGTTGTTTTCATTTCATTATGGCCGCTTCTCTAGCTTTTACATTTTCGTAATCGCCGATACAAACCGAACTGATAGGGTTGGCGAGACTTTTATTGGTGTATATTTGAACGTACGGTCATTTTATATTCGCGAATGGCCGCCGCTTTCACACGTTGAACTTAACATGAGTGCATCGAATATCTTCGATTAATTTTAATATTAAGCGAAACTTGTGTTTGGTGGTTGCGCCGGGACCAGGGTCGCACGAGCAGAGTGGAGGCTGCGCGCAGCCCTGGTGTGCGAGCGGGAGAGAAGCGCGCGGGCGTCTCGCTCTCGTTTTTTGCGGCGCCGGAGTGTGGGAACGCGGCGGCAGGTGGGGCTGCTGAGATTGCGACGCGACATCCGCTCCCCACAATGCATCTCAGCGCCGCTTTGTTTTACCGAGACACGATGTTTAACATACGCCAGGACCTCGCGTTTGAAACGTTTAGATTTGCGAATTATTTCAGCTTATTATTGGTAGTCCGACATTGATGGATGGTGAGTTGTGCTTTGTTTGGGAATGGGCACCGATGATTGACAAACAGACCACACCAGAGGACGCCGGTCGCACGCCTCGTGTTCCAGCTTGTGTGAATGACGATGCAACTGACGACTGACGAGTTGTTTTTGTCGCTTCGACGTTCCAGTCTAATTAAATAACCAACTTTATTTCAACACAAAACAGTGATGCCTATTTTTCGTAGCGGAACAATTTCAATTTAGAAATACCAAACCAGATTCTTGAATTTTTTAATTGCTTTGAACAATCACTAATAAAACTTTATGAACCGAATACTTGTGGTACCTACGAAAACATTATAATCGTATAAAATGAAAAAGTTGTTAATTTATTACAAGACATTTACTTGAAGGTCGAACATTGGCCAGAGGAAGTGGATATAACCTTATAAATTATATTCATAGGCTAATACTATTAGCGCCGGAATAATTAACAAACACGATTTACGGTGGAGATGCCACTAGATAATTTAAAGCAATTAAGTCGCACTAAACAAGAGAGAAGAAGAGACCGCTAAAAGTAAAGCTTTAAAAATACGTCAGGAAAAACACTCTGGTAAAAAGTTTAGGTACAACATACAGTTAAGTTTGATTTCGGTGTTAGACCGGATTAACTTGCCTTTAGTTTCACAAATATGGGTCTCCACCCGCGTCATGTGTTTAAAGCAATGTACAAGTCGTCAATAAACCGAACCAGTTGGTTGGAGCAATTAATGCATTATCTGTATTGCCATAAAGGCTAACAACGCCAATTAGGCAGAGGATGTTCGACTAAACTGTCGCGTAACCACTAATGAGGAAGAGCGAATTACCCGTTCCATATTTAAATTTGAAACAAATTTGGAACATTGCGTACTAGAATTTGAATTTCGAACCTTGCAGGATAATTTTATACTTATTTAACAGCTGGTTTGTATAATAGTTGTTCTAAATTATTATTGTAAACCATTTGTAATACTATGTAATATAATATATAGGTATCTACATTTTTACTGATGTACCTTACAGTGCGTCTTCCTAACCTAATAACAAATTGACAAGTAACATTAAGAAAATAGAACCAGGGTATAGCCAAGAGTGAAGATCATTCTAATACAATTTACCTGAAATATGTTTATTTATACAAAAACAAAGGCACAGGACCGGTCATTATGGCAATCTTTGGGGGTTATGTTCAGCAGTGGACGTCTTTCGGCTGATATGATGATGATACAATAACAATGATTTAACATCAAAGTAACTCACGTTTCTGGCAATATTCCCCCTGCCACCCAGCGAGGCAGACGATGGCGCCGCTGGGCGAACAGCTGTAGTGGCCGAAGCCGTCGTCCCGCGGCCGGCAGAGCACCTCGCAGCCCGAGCCGTAATAGTGCTCCGCGCAGGTGACGCGGTACGACAGCCGCAGGTGCGGCCCCGAGGTCCAGCGCTGCTCCTCTTCCACCCAAGGGCCTCCCACGTCAGCGATGCTTTGCTTCGTCATGCGGGCAATTAGTGTGTCTGAAAGGAAAAAGAGAGATTGTAGAATTTCCTTAGCTATTTCCTGTTTTCTATTAAGACAAGGGGAACATTAGATAATTATATTTTTTACGTGTATACAGAAAAGGTTCTTGGCCTATATTAGATATAGGCCAATATAAATATGCTGACTTCATTAAGCAACAACACTTTTGAATGAAATTTATCAAATTGAATCATCATCGATGGGGATAATATAGTATGGTCAGAGTTATAAGTACACTTTTATAACTTTTTTAGCTTTTTAGCACTGTCAGCCCTTTTTAACTTGCAATGCAACTGGGAAAAAATAAGATTAGAAAGAAAGAGTAATACTTTAAGGTGTTAATGTTAATTGCAAGAAATATACATCGTAATGGAATCTGGAATGAAAGGCGTACATAAAATCTAAAGCATTTTATCCTCAACAAACTTATTGCGCACGATGCCCCGATAAGAGTAAATTTAAAAAGGATAATGGACATTAATTAAATTAAGATCCTTTGCTTATCGTCGTGGGAAAGGGTGGTAGATTGACCTGTTAGCCCGCATACCGTGAGACTATTGTCCGTGATTCTGTTCCATTTGAGCGTGATTGATTCAAACTTGACTACAGCAGCAGCGTCATTTACTTTTTATAGCTACTAAAATATATTAGGTATATTAGTGGGAATGTGCTAAAGCCTGGGAATGCCTGCAATGGACAATGGTAAGCGTACACAATTGTCAATCTATATAATGTAAATAGTTGCAGAACAGTCTATGACTTCCTATTATATTCACTTATTCAGTATATTACGTACCTACATTTTTCTGACAAATCACTGCAGGGTAAACCTGTTACTAGGTATAATATGGTCATGTTACTTGTGATGCAATGTATGTAATAGCTCATGTAAAGCAAAAACTGGCAAGGATAGGTCCGCATTACGCGTCACAAAACCTCCGTGAAAACTACCCGCACTGATTTAAAAAAAAACTGCCAGTCCATTCATCACGGCCGAGCCTCGACCAGTCCTACCTTTATTTATTTCTCTGTATGCCCACTTTTTACTCTTGTTGCCGCGCCGGAACATTCCTAAGCCAGTAATCCCTACAGCAGATAAAATTAAACCAGACGCGAAACAAAATTAAAAGGTATATAAAAACGATCGATCCGACTAATTTCGTGGCGTATGGTATTCGAGATGATTGTTTTTTTATTTGTTTCGAAAGCGATAAAGGTTCGAATAATGAGGAGTGGAGTGTAGGTAGGTATATGCTCTGCTATCTCCGATCGACTCTTGTTTACAAATAACGAAACGATGATCAGCAACATGGACATTTGGATAATCGCGAGTGGATGCCGGAATAGCGCATAGTGCACAAGATTTACCGGTCCGGTATGGGCTTACACCGATCGTATCTGTCCAATAAATCTAAAAGATAAAACGCATACGCGCTGCAGCGCCTACCAAACGAAAATACAATCAGTCGACAGTAAATATCAATTTATTGTGATCGAAGGCTGTTGAAAAATGTCAGTTATTTATCGTTTATAAAACAAGGGTCGCGTTAGCCGCTCGTACCGTGATGTAGTTTAAAAACAAAATCAAAATTAAGCAGTAAACAAACGAGTGAAATACTATATGATAGACGCTTCCTAGAAGCGTTATTAACGCGAAGTGCGGTGCAGAGTTCGGAGGGAATTAGAAAAATGATGTGTGGGAACTGAGCTCGCTTGCAATTTAGCTCCATGTAGCGGAGAATTATGGCAACCGTGCGCTGAACGGGCGCTAGGGCTGCACGTGCCATAATGTGCAGATCTTAACATTTGAGTTATTAGGGGTATACCTACCTATTGTTACGAAAGTCTTAGTTTACAAACCGAGAGCTTTATCAGTCCTTTTTAAATTTGATAAGGCTCAGTGGTACCGTTACAGCGCGGACATGACAAGTGCTAACCCTCAACATCCGAATGACTAAGCAATTTGTAGGAAAATTGCAAATGCGTTTAAGCCTTTTCTATCCTGCACAGACGTATTACTCGCCGTCAAAACGTTACCAACGGTCCGGTACGAAACCGCACAAATTACACCCATTATCCCAATTCGAAGCCGTAACTATATTAAATGAAGGTGTGCGCTATCATCTATTAATGTAATTCCGATTCACAAATAAATAATGCATTTAAAGGCAGTACGTGGCTCGCCCGCCGGTGCCGTAATTACGAGGGCAATACAAATAAAACAAGTGTGGAGAACGGTCGATAAATAAAAACAAGAGGCGAAATAACCGATAATTCGGCCTATCTGTGGATGGTGCGCGATTTGGGAAGCTCACGCGACGCTTCCGTCGCGGGATCCATCGATCAATAGCCCACCGGATGCGGAGCTCGCATTCATTATGTAGCCCGTAGATTGACAACGTCTATCGATCGCCTAAACTGGATCGCAACGATGGTCTAATTAGTGAGCGTTGGCGTTCGAATGAAATCGAAACTGTGGAGCTTGGTCCGCCATCATTACCTTGCTCGCCGCCGTCTCCGCCGCACCTGCCGGCACCTGCCGCCCCACTCTAGCCGCGTGGTGTGGGAAAAGGCATCTCATGAATGGATTGTGTACACACCACGCACTCCTTTTGTTTATAAAACTGTCCACTACAGGCGCGACGAGTATTCGGCTCCGTTGGGTTGTGCGCTAGTTAAATAAAAATCTCTATACCTATTAACCGGTCAAACACGAGATAAATGAGTGATATTTTTCATTGTTTTAAAATTTCGCGACACAAGACGTCTCGCGTTTTAAATTTCCCATTGTTTAGTGAGAAAATGAGCATTTTCGTTCCGCGCGGAGAATCCGATGAATGCCGGATTGCACAATGTAGATGTTACATTTCCAGAGCTTAACCTTTGAGAAAGGCAATTAAACATGTATTCACAAATATGAGAGAAAGCCGAGGACGAAAACTAGCGAGTAATGAATTGACTAATAACGCACGGCGGATAACGAGATAGCAAGCCGTCACAACATAACTGTATCAATAATAGCATCTCGGTCGTGTAATGCCAAGCCGCCGCGCGGTAGCACCGCCCCGGGCCGAACGCACTGGCCCAGACAAGTAATTGCTATGAATCTCTTATCGATACTTTTCACACGCTTTTTTTCCGGTTTCACATATATGGAGCATGGAGGTGTAAACCGAAGCAGTGCAATAATCGTAAATGTAAACTAAACAAACTCCGAGACAGTGGAGTGTGCCCTCTATTATCCAGGCGCATGTGCTTAGCATCTGTCGTCGGCGCTTCCTGAGCCTGTTGAATCATAAATTGAACCTTCCGGGGCATCTTCCTTAGTTTTTTACCCGGCTCAAGCCCTACGACGAAAGATGAAGTGTAAACTAAAAAATGATTTCCCTCCGAGGTGTATCCTCGCGGTAAACAATGTCGGCCCGTTACCGGCCAGGTGCCCGCCTCGGGCGCACAAAAGATTTCGGTGAAGGAACGAGCGACAACATCAGATTCGCCAGAGAAACGAGGAGCTATTGTAGTTGTTTGTTTAGCGCAAGAATCCCTTTATGCGTCCGTGAGCCAGCGCTATTCTACACAATCGTGCGTTTATCTATGATATATCGAATTCTTAAGTCACCGTTGCCATTCTTCGGCACGCCTGCACAAAATTTAAAAGAAGCAGGGGGATGTGCTATTGGTTTGCATAACGGCCTAGTGCGACTGCAGCTGTTCTATTAGACAAAAAACCGAATGTGATTTAATTAAGTATTAGCCGGTGAGCCGATAGTAAGTAAGCACAAACGGCGTGCGTATAACCTGTTATTACGGTTGATTAGATTTCTGTTGGTAACATTTCTCGGTAGTGGTGAGCGCCGCCCATCGCTCCCGAGCGGTATTAAAATATGCCCGACCTCTGCTATCCACTCGGAGGCTAATGATTGCCGTAAACCGGCTCGTAGAGCCTCCCCGTATCTTCAAATCTCTTCTAAGTAAATCACCAGGGTTTTTTGTTGTTCGGGATAGTAATTATGTCGGTCAGAGTGCAGCAGGATGAAAATCTAATTAAGAACTGGGCGGAGCCCAGTTTTCGCGTCTACCATTATGATGTTTTTGGTAATCGAATTTGGATATTAAAAAGAGACAACGACAAGATGTATGTTTCGATTTCGATGCTTTGCTATGTCTGTCATTAATTTGGAACGCGACCCGTATCCAACATCATGTTGTCACTGCTGTAAGTAATCATATTCCGGAGTGTTTGTGTGCGTGGTAATGTGGAAGCTAAGCGAATTACCCCGATGATGTATTTACGGCGGTACAATTCATTCGGAACCGTTTTTTCGGTCACGCCATGTCGCATGATGGTAAACCGCTGTCGAATCTTTATTGGGTATTTAGACTAGTAATATCCGTGCCGAACTTATTGATCTGATAGTATTTGGAATGTAAATCAAATGATAATAATCAAAAATATTTATTTGTGCACATGGCGGCTGTAATTTGTAGCGTATAGAGACTGTAGAGGCATGCTCATAAAATAGTCACGAAACCTCAATAGCTTCGGACGCGGTATCGGCGATTCGATTTGTTTTCCTGTGCTAAGTAGCGAAGTGTACAGACAACGGCTACTGGAATATATTAGAACATTTCTACTAAATTTTCGTCCTACAGAAGGCTGCGTTTATTAGAATAGTGCGCATTGCGACGCGACTCACGCGCCGCCGCGTGCCCCGCACGCCAATCGCCACAGCCATGGGAACATTTTTGTCTTCCACGATATGATAATATGAGCATTCAAATATACATGCTGTCCGTTAAATGCACGATAAACACCCAGAATTACAGTGAAACCTGAATGTGAGTGACTCGTGACAAACGTGATTCGAATTTTACAAATCGCTTCGGCGATTTAGTGATCATGACCCTTCTTATCATAGTCATTAACTCACCGTCAGATCTCGACGTCTCGTTGGTGTCGTGCCACGCCTCGACTATGAGCGAGAAAGTGCCCTGAAAAACAGAAAATAAACGATTAAAGTTTCCACATAAAACGAACTACGAAACGAGATTTTCATGTTAACGTAATTAATCACGATAATGCATCTTTAAAAACGAGACCTTTAAATATGGGTGCGGCGGGGCAGTACAAATATTTCCATTAGTTTACGAGGAGCTTGAACGGTGCCGGTGCGAGGCGGCGAGGCGAGCCGGGCTCGCGAACGAGTGTAAATTACCAGCATGATGGACAGGTGAACACGGGAGCAGATGGCAGCGAAATGGTTTTTAATAAACGCTAAAAATACTACAAACGGAGTGAGCTCGTGTCGACTCGGTTACAATTTAATGTGCCCAATATGGGATCCAGTAATGGTGTCGTGCCTTAAAAAATAGCTCCGCGTATCTGATAGGAAGCTATTGACATTTTGTCAATGTTTACACAAGGAGGCGAAACGGCAGTCTAAATCGATTATAAACGATAACGCGACAAGTCAACACCTTCGAGGCGCCTGCGACGACACTTATCGTCGAGTTTTATAGGTGACGGCGCTCCAGTTCCTTTCTTGCAAAAATGTGGCATCCCGTCATATGAATCAGTCAAGAATATTTTGCAATGAAACATACGTAATCTTATGAGCGCTTTCAGTATTTCGGAATGCTAGCCTTTCGGGTTATGAAAATTTCTCCCACCCAAGAAACCGGTTGTTTGAAGCATAAACTCGGATCGAGGTTGCATCTCGACCCGCGCTCACGACCACAGCTCCGATGTTCCCCGACCTTTAGCAGTTCGCTAATCGAGCTTTAATTATGCGACCAATCGGTAGGTACCGTACTCGTTAACAAACAATTTACAAGATCAGAAATGAAGTCTTGTTGATTTTGGGCTGAAGTCGTTAAAGGATTATCGGACTTGCTCAATTAACTTCGGCGGAGACGTTTGTACGTGAATTAATGGCGTATGAAATCTTGAAGGGGAGCTGGGCTGAATAATTACAACGAGCACGTCACGGCAGCTGCCGGGCCGGATGGTAGGGTCACCGTTTAACTCACTTGATCACTGCTCATAAGGAGTGATTCAGTTTCTCTGACAGATGTCGCTGTCAATTAGCTTGATGAATGAAAACACTATTTGCATGGCACCATGCGTTCAACAATGACATATTTGCATAGGAAACGCGCCTCCGATAGACAATGATTATTGTCAATACGAGAAATCATCGTTTCTCGAAGCGTCACACGCGAGCTAAAAACGAGCTCTTTACTTCTCGAAACGCGTTTACTTATTCATATGCCTTTTAATTGCTTATCGACCGGGTCTCAATTAAGGAATGGTGTCGGTGTTGGATTTTGACGAAATTATAACGAGCGTTTCGTTAAATACGTGGACAATACGAGCGGACGTCTTATCGCCGCTTCTGCATACTAAACAGGCTGCTGCGGGTGGACAAATGTGAGCCTTAAAATCCTTGTACCTCTTCTTTTATCACATGGAACGACTATTAAGGGGACTAATTCTTCGTGAATAAGGAGCGATACATGGTGTCAAAATACATTATGATCGGTACTCCGCGTAACCGATCAAATAAGGCAACCCGTAGTAGAGTCGTATTGATTTGTTAATCGAGAATGGAGAGCGCATTTCGGTCAGCTGTGGCGGCGTAAGTATATGCCGGTTCCCACGACAGTGACTCTCGACGCGGCCATAAAAAGTGGCCGACGTAAGCGTACGTGTGCAGGTAGCCTTTATAAACGCGTCGAGCTGGCAATACCGTACAAAGAGTTGCATAGACTTGTTGCCTACTCGGCCCGCAATTAAGGAAACGTGTCGTGTACGCCGCACTTTATTTATTATATATTAACAATCGATCAGTCCCTGCTCGCACTTCAGATCCTAATTTTGAATAAAGTGAGAATCGAGCGAATGTTGATTACCATGATAAATTAGATCTTTAGGACTAAAATTACAAAATTTGAATGTTATTTTTACGAGCTGAACAATAAAATGAACGCTGTATCACGACGTATTAATTCTACGCCTGAATGCGATGCGTTAAATTGTACAACCGACTTAAACGAAGCAATAGCTGATATGATGCTGTCTGAATGCCGGGGAATTATTTGATAATCGTTTTATGAGGGTGCCCAAAGAGGCTACTTCCATATCGGAGCCCGTTCAGAGGTTATTTTGTTATTAATTAAAATGCTCAATGTAAGGATACGTGGGAACGACTCAGCCTCGTTTGTACTGGACGTCATGTGTTTGGGATCTTTATGAGTTTTACGACTTTGGACAAAGAGAATAATCAGGTGCCGGCTGTTTTGGCGCTTACCACGTGTCCCGGCCATTGTTTTGTTCGTTAAAGAAATGAATGCGGGTAAACTGCAACAGATGTTTTAGGTACGTTTCACTCGGACGGTTGAGTGGCAACTAGACGTTACGAGCTCGATACTGTAATGAAAGTTTGTGTTCAGGTGAGATTAAAATGGAACAAGGTTGCGCCCCGATTATTCGTTCCACTGTTTCCAGTACACTATCGAAAGTATTCATAAAACATCAGGAAAAACGTATCAGGCCTCGCTTTCGAGTTTCGACACGAGAAAATATTTGGAACGCAAACACCGGCAAGTGGAGTCGTGATTTCATATTTCACACTTTGTTACACCGCGGCGAGGACAGGTTTCGATGCACCCAGCCGGCACCGACGCCTGATTGTTACGATACTAAAACCTTCGCATAAGGTCTGTAATCCTAAGAATAATAAACAAAAACACTTGCAAATAAGATTCGACCTTTTTTTGATACGACGCCGCACCATACGTCAAATTAAAAGATATGCAAATTTCAATGTCTGGCTGATATAGGACGCGTAACGTGTTTCAATATTTAAGCGTTTCGAGAGCGTTTAATTCGAATTATTAATGCTTTTAATTAAATTTATCTTCCTTCTATTTTGGCATGGCCGATCGGTCGGTGCGTTGACCCGCGCTCGCCGCCAGAATAGGTCCTTTTCGGTGCAATAAAATAGCAAGCGTAATACTACAACGTTAATGCAATAAATCCCGTGTGAACAGGGGACTTCCTGTTCAAATATTCTCCCACAAAAATATCCAGGTCGACAGTTTATTGGCGACAGTACACGTGCATTCGGCTAGAATGCTAAGCAGTTTCGTGTTAAACGCGAATGCGCCGAGCGGTACCGAAGCCTCTACTCAGCTCGCCTATCCGACGTTTTATGTATTCGGCTAAACACTACCACTATGTTTATATTGGAATGCATTGTGACTCGGTCGGGTAATCTTTGTCGCTACAAGCACGTCTCGGACGCATATATAGACAAAAGTGAGACGTTCTCAACCGTCGACCTCGCGGACTATGTGAACCTACGGCGTTCCAAATTCAAATTGTTAAACGAGAGAAATCCTTTGTTTGTATACCAAAATGGAATGCTTAATGTAAACAGATTTAAACCACTTAGAATTTGAAAAAGGAGCGTCATAATAAATCACTTGTATATAAGAGGCATTGGAAGTATTCCAATTTGTAAAGATTTAATACGTTTACTACATTTCAATTTAGTATAAAGTCGGTCTCGGTATACATGTATCAGATTTTTTGTCTTTCGCACCGCACCTGCATTTGCAGTGCGTGCAATAAATTTAAAAAAGCTTTGAAACACCAGTTTATTCGCTGGTAATGATAATAAACGTACTCAGCTAATGACTATAATTTTCGAGACGATTTCGTATGGGACCGTTGAGAAACCGAGGACATTACTTACTAATAAATTCACCCATTTAAGCCGTTCACACGCCAATCATAAAAATTAACCACTAAAGCGAGGCGATAATGAACCGCAGCATTGCCGCAATCAGTTAGCAAGAATACAAACATCAAGAGGAAAATTAACAATGTTTAGACGGCTATTAAAACTTAACTGCCATACGCCGGCCTAGACACTCGCAACACAGAATAAACGTGGTTCTGTAACCGTGAGACATATTATAAACATTTAACCATTTCGGCCGCTAACGACCACTCGGAGACACGAAATAAGTCAGACATTAACAATTTATTGCCCTCAATTACAATCATCGCGAAAAAAGCGACTTCACGGTAGGAATTCGGGGCTGAATACTGGGTAAAGTGAAAAACGAACCGGCTACCTTTAGCTCACGAGGCATCCGCCGCCGGACCGCCGCTGGAATCTCAAACATGAAAATGTCTGCAATAAACTACGGAATGATTTGAATGGAGCATACAGGGTGGAACGTTAGTTGTGTAGGCTTTTAGTTTAGAAGCCTGTAGAGGATAAAATCTAAAGTGGATATTTTTGTGTAAACAAATTAAAATTACTAAGCTATGTTTTAACACTATCATTGATAGGTATGTAATTGTTGTATATT
This sequence comes from Thaumatotibia leucotreta, assembly GCA_025490895.1. NCBI lineage: Eukaryota > Metazoa > Arthropoda > Insecta > Lepidoptera > Tortricidae > Thaumatotibia > Thaumatotibia leucotreta. Next base: position 16,965 of record JALPQI010016747.1, read on the forward strand.
ACTTACTTACTGGCTAATCAAAATTTGAATTTGTATTTCTTCTACATTATAATTCTCACTGATGAATTGTTACTTCATTAAACAAAGTCAATAACAACAGTAAAGCGTAAGAAATTATTGTATTATCTTGGTTAGTACACCTATATTATGAATTCTTAATTTTTGACTTTTCATTCGCAAAAAACAGATTTTAATTTCATTATCAGCATTCAGCAAATGTAGTAGATAATAATTGAGGACCGGTGTAAGAATAAATCGAAACAAGTTAACAAATTTTAGAACCATCGGATAGCTTAGATGATGCGATAAGAAAAGGGTAAGAAACCGAAACCGCGGTACAAATAAACAGCTCATTATCAGCTCACCCGGATCCGATCCGAGGATGATGCGCGGACAGCCTCCGCCGGCAGGTCGAGACACGATCACACACATATTTATAATTAGGGGCCCACACCGAATTAAATGTCCAACGTAACCCGTCATTAAAATTAAGATGAAACATGCTCGTTGAGATCGAGCTCCCAAATTGACCTTAGCAATGTTTACTTTAGCTGTTTATGTTAAACCAATTAAAACAATTACATATATAATTTAACGAGTGATAATATGCGGAACTCTCCGATAGGCTAATTCTAACTGGTTTCCTAATCCACTTTGCATATCATGAGAACTGACAGACCAACCGATGAGTAATACATAGAAAAGTGACGAGTTTGTACTCTGGTCACGGTCGTAGCGAATGGAAATAAACTAAGTGCGTTTTACAATCACAAGAAGAGCGATAACCGGCGGCTAATCTAGCGGATCAACAATGGAGACGTGCGTTCCGAGAAACATCCCGGAGTGGAATCTTCAATAGGACATCGAGATGTAATCACACCCGATCAATATTATCCGTCGTATGTGAAACGACTGTTAGAGTCTACAGTTTAGTGGTTCCCAGAGTTCGATCGGCCTTTGACACGTATGCACTCACATGATGCAAGTGTGCAGTGCGCCTCTCGGTATGTAATGAGCGGGATTTATTCGCGCGGCCGCGGATACCGCCGCCATATGAGCTTACTGCGACTCAGAATTCCTAGAAACTGAGCGCGTGTGGTGAATAAAGCCAGGAATGCGAGGAATTTCATCATTGCAGATTTGAGGGCTCGACGCGCCCTCGCGACGTGAGAACGCACCCGAACGAC
>JALPQI010016748.1:0-30729 GCA_025490895.1 Thaumatotibia leucotreta
GACCCCCCACCGGCCCCCCGGTCGATACGGGGGGACCCCCTTTCAGCGCTATCTTTGTTTGGATGATATAAAATCTTCAGTGGGTGTGGTCTACAAAGCACGTCATCTCGAGATTGCCGAGCCATTGTGCTACCCCATTACTATGATTTATTTCCAAATTTATTCGGAATCTGCTGCCTCGCGCTCATCACTTAGCTATCCACAAAGGACTATTCCACGAGGCAATTTGCTCGGAACGTCTTCCGAAAATCCCACGCAATAGCTAACACGTCGGTTGAGTAACGTCGAAATAATAAAACGCGACGGCCACCGCACGGAATACAATATGCTATTTTGCATTTGTAAATTTGAAAGTAAAATCTGTGAGGCTACTGTGTCGCAACATAGTATCTCCGCTTCTACCGGCGGTATACTCGCTCTTCTTCAAAATAGCTCTTAATACGAGCGATTTAACACTTCACCTGCAGTTGGTCATGTTTCTAGAGGCGTATTTGTGTGTTGTGTGGAATACAATGCGTCATCCGTCATAAGGTCAGTTTACGGGCGCGAGGTATCGGTACGCCGTTGGACACATCGCTTAGCGAGACTGATTTGTGAAGGGTTATAATGCATCAAAAGAATATGCGACTCGATATTCGCTTTAAATTGAGTTCCGTCGCTAAACCTGCGGCCCTACCGCGAACTTCAAACTCCGAAAATTTCGAGGATTTGTCTCTCTCACTCAAATGACGCCTTCGTTTGAGTGACAGAGAAAAATCCTTGTAATTTACGAATTTCGATTTTCGCGATAGTAGGTTTGTAGCCGTACCATGATTTTGCAAGTATCGGTAATGTTTTTCTCGATACGTAAAACAGGTCATCGCGCTCGCTCTAATATTTCAGTGAGAACGCGATAGAATGCTTTACGTATCGAGTAAAACCTAACGTATCCTTTACTTTCCAACTCATGGTACCGCTACTGATACGTATAACCAATGTTTGTATAACCCGGAGTTAATTTTTATTGAACAACGGCTCAATCCCGCGGAGCGTGGTGTAATCAAAATGTCGTAAAATCAATAGGCCTCCCCCGTTTCCATTTTCCATTAAGCGGGATTGCAAAATGCCGGCAGACGCTCGGATGGTCAACAAGAATAGCAAGAATGGAACTAGCAAGTGATCACAGAGGGTTTAACCCTTCGGGCACGGTTAGTTAGGCGCCGGCCGCAGAGTAATCGCATAGAAAATTACCATCAAGCGCATTTCAATACGATGTCAACGTTTATGGGTGCGATACGATGCGACACTGTGAACCGTCTGTTAATCTATATTAATCGGAAAAGTATTACGTTTATAAGTAAATTCCTACAATATGTGGAATACTTGGTACGCAGTTTATAGTCCTTGGCATCTACATTTAAGTTAGTGTTTGAATAGTCACCTGCAGCCTCCTTGCCTAGTCAATTCGTGACCCTGCCTACGAAGCTGGAGGTCCCAAGTTAGAATCCCGACGAAGGCATTATTTGTGTATTTATTTATCACAAATATTTATTTTGTTCATTGGTCCTGGCACTCATGGCTGTCTGTCTATGTATTTAAGTATCTATATGTATCTATCTATTATATGTATATATCGTCGCTTAGTACCGACATCACAAGCCTTAATTGAGCTTACCGCTGGACTGAGCGATTTGTGTAAGATGTCTCAAGATACCTATTTATTTATTCTTACTTTAGTACCTAATACAAACCGTACAAGTGCACTTACAGGAAGATCAAAAAACGTTTTTGCATTGACTGCTCGTCTCCTTCGCGGCATAATTGCAAAGTTAAGTGGCGATACTGGCGATGCAATAAAAAGATCAGGCTGACCAGTAGACGTTTCTAACCTTTAAATCAATTATCCTTTGGACACAACATGGCAATCTTCTGGTAAAAAACTAACATGTGTTGACGGCGTGGTTGTAACTATGTATATGCGAAAAAAAAATGTTGTACCACAGTTAGCTTCCGTGAATTAGCACGTTTCATACGTAACATGGACATACACAAAAACCCACAATATATAGCAACGAAATACATAGTACATTTCCTAACTAGTGCGGGAAAACTTTTTTTCGGCGAAGGTGAAAGTTGGAGCCCGAGTGAAACGAGGGCGACAATCACCCGAGTTAAAAAAGTTTTTGCACGTGTAAAGGACGATTTTTTTCATAACAAGTGCGTCAAAGTTCGTTTTTGCGCACTAGTTAGGAAAAATAATTTTACAAATAAAAGCGTGTATGCTACGAAATTACCTCATCTCAGCATGATTATCGAGTGGGAAATGTATTTCGTAAAGGACATTCTCGTGTTTTAATGCACCCATTTATGTACCTGCTCTAATGAGGGTTTTTGGTACTTTTTATGCCACCATGGGGCGGTGAGATGGCAGCACTGAGGCGCAAGGTCAAACGAACTGTGAAAATAAATACGCGAATTTAATATTCTTCAAATTTTTTGGTTTATTTATTCTTAAATCATCATCTTAAATTTAAGAGTCAAACTCTTGTCGGCGTAACTGATGAATGTAGCTGTCTCCATCTAACTCTGTCCAAAGCCGCCTCCTTGACTTCCTTGTACGACACAACGTCTACTTTCTCTTTTATTTGTTTCATGTAACTTCTTCTAGGTCTCCCTCTTCCTCGCTTTCCTTCAATCCTTCCTTCTATTACCTATGTTTTTTATCAAAGCGTCATGTTGTATAAGGTGGCCAAACATTTTCCCTCTTCTATTTTCTATTATCTTTAACAAACTCCTTTTTTCATTCACTCTTTTAAGCACTTCTTCACTTGTGATTTTTTCTGTCCAACTTATCTTCTTCATTCTTCTCCAGCTCCACATTTCAAAGGCTTCCAGTATATCTCTGTCCTTTTGCGTCATGGTCACACCCATATAATGCTATACTCCAACCGTTACTTCAAAAATATTATTTTCTAAAATAAATTAAAAAATCTGTCCCAGGTCAATTCCTATGATAGGTATTTACAAAGTTCTAGTCATTTTCATTTGTAACAGTGTCTTTGCGCCCCTGTTTTAAAGCTCAATCTTCAGTTCGACGATCGTTTCCTAGTCGTAATCCATAAAATTGATTACAAAATAAATACACTTCCAATTTTTTTATTTATTTATACGGTCTACAAACTAGGCGTCACAACTAAAGATAACTAGTAAACATAAATTGTAAACAGTTGAGATATGCGCCTTAAAATAGTAGACACTACATGCTTAGAAGTTAGAAGCAGTTTAAACAACGAAAAATTATACACAGATTAAAAATAAATACAATACAATTTTGGTATTTTATGTCAACGCCTACGTAACGCAGCCCGGTGGCAGAAAAAATATCGTAAACTGTCATTGTTTGAAAATGCATGCTTCTACTTTTCAACAATTTCACTTCTTTTTGTCAAACAGCGGGTTGTTTAGAGCAGATAACATGCGATTGTTAGAGCCGCAGGACGAGTAGTATTTAATGCACTATTGTGCGACTGAGACGGACACCCGCAGGACATTCCCGCCTTCCGCTGTTACGCGGGGCGCGAGGCACGAGCGGCGAGCGATTATCAAACTAAAGACCAAGCCACACCGAATACGTGTGCGGCACGTGCACGTGAGCGTGTGCGTGGCGTGCGCGTTGTAGCGTCGGAAATGTCATAGTAGATGCCACACCACCTGCGTGGCGTGCACGTGCGCGTGACGTATAAGCGGTGTATCATTTACTATGTCATTTCCGACGCTGCAACGCGCACGCGACGCACGGTTCACTATTGGGATGCATACTAACGAATGTAATAATATAGTTACGCATAATGTCTTCTAGCCGAAATATTGAAATGGCGAATCATATTTATGCATATTTTTTTACGCATAATATTTAAAAGCATACACATTAAAGGCATACCCGTCATAATAACTAATATCACAAAGTATAAATACAAAATTGCATAATAATTATTATGCATCATTTCACGATGCATACAAATAGTTAATCCTAAAATTAGACTACCCACTGGCATGATTGACATGCTATTACAGTTAGCTGCCTTTCGTTTACGATTGACGATTAAGCGTTAGCGATTGGCAACTTGTCTAAGCATCCAGGCGTTCTACAGTATACGGAGAATGACAGTAGATTCACATTTAGTTTTATGAATAAAAGTGACGGTGAGTAATAAAAAAATATAAGCGATTAAGGAAAACCGATTGTTTCAACATGGCAAATCAAGTGTGTATAATCTGTATAATATTTGGGAATAATAGCGAGGTCGACGGGGGTCTGCCACGCAGACCCCCTTTTCTGCGTAGTTTAGGCGCTTCGCGCCTGGATAACACACTAACATAACCTAACCTAATTTATCTATACTTTGAAATTAGATATTAACGCATTTTAATATTTTAGATTCAAGAGACCCGCAACAAAATAAAAGAACATTCTAAAATATGTAAAATACTCAATATGTTAAATGGATGTTAAGTGATTTAAAATTGATGTTAAACAAAGAAAAAGTGTTTTATGCAAATAGGGAACTAAAATGATGGTTTCCGAAATATACAGGGTGGTCCAAACCTTGACGTCAAAAATTTTTTTTTAGATTCCTCTCGTCATGAGCTATCAGAATATACCCCATGTATGCCAGCCGATTTTTTGTAGTTTACGAGTTATGAATTTTAGAAATTTTTTTTTTTGAGAAATTCTGGAATGAAGAAATTTAGTAATAAAAAAACTGTTGGGTTTTTTAACTAGTTAGGGTTCCGTAGCCAAAATGGCAAAAACGGAACCCTTATAGATTCGTCATGTCCGTCTGTCCGTCTGTCACAGCCGATTTACTCGGAAACTATAAATGCTACAGTAACGAAATTTGGTAAGGATATGCGTTATATGAACCGCTACAGGATTATGATACTAAATTGTAAAAAAAACCATTGGGGTGGGGGCCCTCCATACATGTAACTGAGGGATAGAATTTTTTTTTTGTTGTATATAAGCGTGTGGGGTATTAATAGAAAGGTCTTTGAAAATGATATGAAGGTTTATAAATCTCATGTTTATTTAAGCAAATCGTTTTCGAGATATCAGCTCTCAAAGTCTGAAACATGTGTCCCCCCCCCTCTATTTTTTAAACTACGCGATATAAAATTCAAAAAAAAAATATATGTTATGCACATTAATAAACTCTATCAACGATTTTTGGTTTGATTAAATTATCTTCTATAGTTTTTGAGGTAGGTTGATTTAACTGTATTTTTTTATAATAAATCGATAATGGTACGGAACCCTTCGCGCGCGAGTCCGACTCGCACTTGGCCGGTTTTTTTTTCTTTTTGTAAAAGTACGACTAAAAATAAAGCATTTACTGACAAAAAAATTTGCGTCCTCACTTTGATACAAGTAGGATAAAAAATACCAAATTCAAAAATTTACGCTAAATACGCATCAAAATAGCATTAATGTACGTAAATAAAAAAAATAAAACATATCCCAAGGATTTTTGGTAATACAAAGACTGCCCTAGACATTAAACCTTCGTAAAAGCAAAAAAAAGTGATACATAATAATGAGGATTTTTCGGAGTGACTACTCCATGGTCAAATAAACTTAAAAAAAACTTCTACATTTTTAATTTAAAAATAAAGTGAAATTTCTCTGTTTTGTTGTTCTTATCAAAAAACAAAGACAGAAAATACCACGAAAACTCAATTTGTGTAGTTATTCAAGTCATTTTTTACTACTTTAAAATTTTAAGCTTTTTTACCGACTACTGCGAAAAATCCTCACTATTAAGTATCACTTTTTTTTGCTTTTACGAAGCTTTAAGGTCTAGGGGAGTCTTTGCATTACCAAAAATCCTTGGGATATGTTTTAATTTTTTTATTTACGTACATTAATGCTATTTTGATGCATTTTTAACGTAAAATTTTGAATTTGGTATTTTTTATCCTACTTGTATCAAAGTGAGGACGCTAATTTTTTTGTCAGTAAATGCTTTATTTGTAGTAATACTCTTACAAAAAGAAAATATAAAAAAAAACCAATAGTTTTTTTTTATCAATAAATTTCTTCATTCCAGAATTTCTCAAAAAAATAATTTTCAAAAATTCATAACTCGAAAACTACAAAAAATCGGCTAACATACATGGGGTATATTCTGATAGCCCATGACGTAGGGAACCTAAAAAAATTTTTTTGACGTCAAGGTTTGGACCACCCTGTATATATTATGACTAGTAACCATTAGCCCAAACAGTAATATGCGTAGTATACATTAGGCCAATATAAATTAGTCCAAGTTAAATTATTACAAAACTTTAATATGCGAACAAAGTAGTATGCCGAAATAATTACTATGCGACAGTACTTTTATGCTAATACAAATTATGCGAAGAAAAGTATGCCAAAATAGAATAGCCTGAAAAAGATTATGCGACCAGAAGGTATACCGCGACGCACACGCGCATGTGCTGTTTCTATTTTTCTACAATTTCAATGTTTTTTTAACCGACTTCAAAAAAGAGAGGAGGTTCTCAATTCGCCTGATTTTTTTTTGTTGTATGTATGTTACCCGATATCTCCGAGAATCGTGAACCGATTTTAACTTTTTTTTTGTGATCGAACGTGTATAACCCCGATATGGGCCCGTTGGCACCAAGTTGCGATCTGATGATGGGATGGGGAGAAACCGAGGGATCTCTTCAAATGTTATAGTTACATGTGGGTCATTCTCATAGGGCACGTTTTTTGGGCGTCGGGTAGAATAACTTTGTATTCTTGCATATATATGGCGTAAAAAAAATGTTGGAGGGTAGTTTTCGTTTTATTCTACCTGTATCAGTTGTAATTTCGAAGATAATCTCTTGAGAACTAGTAATAAAAAAATATATAAGCCTACTTTTATCACGCTCCATCAAGCGTACAGACACCAAAATTTGGGACAAACCCCTTTGCAACTCGGGAACCACTACTATTACCTAACACAGGGTATTGTTTTATTATAGTCAATTAAACAAATTAACATTTTGTTAAGTTGATTGTTATTTCAACTGCTTGTATAAAGAAATATGATTTTTTCTCCGCGCGTACGAATTTATGACTAAACTCCGTCATTGGAAGCAAAACAAAATTTCACATCACTATTTGCAATTTTACGCACATCACTATTGCATTGAGCGAGCCAGTTCAGTCTTGTCTGTGACACGTTGGACGACGGAGGTGCGTCTGGCGACGCTGGGCGATTTTACAAACGTAAGTATCTAATCTCCGTTTTTTGTCACTTGCATTTTCTCAACTCCGTTTAGTCATTTATTTTTCTATTGGTGTGATTGATCGTTCTACTATTTAAGTATAATGAATTGAACTGTATTACCTGTTAAATGCGTGTAATGTCGTTGTTCTAAATAAGATAATTAATGAAATAAAAATAAAAAATAGCTTTCTCCCTAGGCTCCGTCAAATAAACTCCGTCAAATATTTAGACGGAGTTGAAATTTTTTTTGGATTTTGATGAGATTTGAAGGTTTATATGTAGATATAGTACCCGTGCGAAGCCGAGGCAGATCGCTAGTATTAAACTATATAAATTCTCATTCAGGTTTAAGAGCACTGTATCCATCAACTCCATATCATATTTCTAAACTCCTTATAAAAATATATCATCTCCGTCCCAATATTCTCAACTCCGTCTTGGTGAAAAAAACAATGGCTTATAAAACGTGAACTAATAGATATATATGAGGGACAAAAGTATACATATGATCTAAATAACTCAATGATTCGTATTTTATAGATAATACAGCAGTAAACATACTGTACAAAATCAAGACGGAGTTGAGGCTGAGAACGCCTAATTCTGAGAATGACCCATGTATGGCGCATTTGGTAATTTTCATTCATTTACAAGAATTTGCACTCAGAAAGTAGGATTTGAGGAAACCAATGATGGAAACAAATGGGGGATCTTGGAGAAATCGGTTGAAGTCTGTTTTTTAATTTTAAATTTGGTGATTATGTCAAACAGCGAATCGTTTAGAGCAGATAACATGCGATTGTTAGAGCTGCAGGACGAGTAGTATGTAATGCACTATTGTGCGACTGAGACGGACACCCGCAGGACATTCCCGCCTTCCGCTGTTACGCGGGGCGCGAGGCACGAGCGGCGAGCGATTATCAAACTAAACGTGACTAATTCAGAACGGTGTAATCTTCTCGTGCATGTATTACGCCGTACTAACGTCCTAGTATAGAAAGCTGTATTTGCTATAAAACTTCAAAAAAGCTGCCTTAAATTCTGCTCTCAGCCGTGTGGTGACGGCAGTAAGAATACACTTGTCACCACCCCAACTTCTCCTTCGGGTGTTGTAAGAGTCGACTAAGGGATTGAAGTGTCACTGACCATTATTTGACAAAATATTGATGATGGGCAACAGCGTCATCATAGTGGACACATTACTGCGATCGCCAATCCGCTTGCCCAGCGTGGCGATTATGGGCATTTACCTCCTAATACGTCTATACGCATAATTAATAGGAGAGGCCTACGTCCAGCAGTGGACTATCATAGGCTGATGATGAAGTTCTAGGTAAAAGGTGATTTTTTGCTGTTTTCATAGCAAATACTGCTTTCTAGACTAGGACGGCAGCGTAGTTATCCTGTAGCGCTTGTCAGGAATAAGTGTAATTGTAATGTTTGTAAGGACAATTAAGCATTAAATTACAGCGCGGTTTTCGAGTTCTTTTCATCACGGTATTATAATATAAAAACGTCGATCCAGTTTAAATTCCTAAGGCTTATCGTAATTAATTATCGTTATTACAAACCTGGCAGCAATTAAGATTTATAATAAATAAATATCTGGGACATCTTACACACAAATCGACTAAGTCCCACAGTAAGCTCAATTAAGGCTTGTGACGAGCAGCTTGTGGGTACCAGGCGACGATATATATAATAGATAGATACATAACACATACTTAAATACATAGACAGCCATGACCAAGGAACAAATATTTGTGACAAATAAACATATTCGAACCCGGAACCTCCAGCTTCGTAGGCAAGGTCACTACCGACTAGGCTACGGAGGCTGACAATTTATTTTATTAATCTCCCGGCTGGTCTTTTTTTAGCTTGGCTGTCCCTAAAAGTGAAAATGCCCATTTATGTGTATATTAGGATCCCTAATTGAAACGCTTATGCATTAGACCAACGAAGAAATGCCTTTGCAGCGGCTAAACTGTCCAGCGATGCGTCTGCGCAGAGCCCGAGCCGCGACGCTGATATCACTTCTATTCCCTTCCCACACTAGTCTACGGTTGCGAGCTATTGACTAGTAGTATTTGACCTCTACGTTACTTAGAAACTAAATACGTCATGCAAAATAATTTATCCACTATACCTTATACTGACAAATACTATAATAGTAGAATTAAACAGTAACCATCTTATTCATAGGTAAACGTCTCCTAAATTAGCAAGCCAAAAGTATTATATAATACCGAAACTCGAAAAGGACAAACAATACTTAGCGGCTTGCTAAGTTAGGGGACGGTTATGATTAAGGGCATAAGAACATTACGTATCTCCCGTTTACAACAAAATTCGTCGTCATTTACCCAAACTAGTAACAGGCCTACTACCGCGAAAATCGACATTAGTAAATTTCGAGAATTTTTCTCTGTTACTCAAACGAAGGCGTCATTAGAGTGGAGAGACAAATCCTCGAAATTTACGAATTTTCTTTTTTCGCGGTCGGGCCGCAGGCATCATAGCCGTTTCATGTAAGCACGACGTCTATAGACGTCTTCTCCTTTGAAAGGATTAAGTTACGAGACTTTGCTGAATACGGAAGAAACATTTCCGTTTACAATGATATTCAACCGGATCCAGCGACGCAACAAAGACTTCCTATTGAGTCGCAAAATAATTTATATTTATCATTTATCACCTTTGATAGTTTGTAAGTATGTACCTTACTCGTATCTATAGATGCCTTTGCCTTTGATGTCTGATAGTAAATGGACTATTTATTTATTATTCCACGTTACTGAAAAAATACTGGTGGGATATAGAAGCGATCGAGATCATGGCTTAAAAATGGTTGTTTGATTAATTATAACGTTTACGGCTTGCTCGTGAGTCTCCTTCGCTGAAGATTTGCTGAATGCCGAAGGAGCATTAGACTGAAATAGAGTTCCTTCGTATTTTAGATTTTTGATAGCTACTCACAAATCGCAACAGCCTGACAGATGAAGCTGAATCAATCCAAGTAAACATTAGGGGAACCTTAATATTAGTTGATAGGAGGAGCCTAACGACGTCCAGCAGTGGAGTAAGATATTATGTTATTATTATTTATTTATTTATTAATAGTACATGTGGATATGACAATCTTAGAAAATAGTAATTGTCCTACAAAACTCTTCAGAGTTTGACTGTAGGATCCCAGTCTCTTTTTCGTTACATAATATAATTAGTTTTGCAAAGGTGTTATAACATTAAATTAATTATGAGCTATATTATTGACATGGCAAATTAAGCCTCTTAAGTTTGTTTCTGTTAGTTTGACACCTGATGGCTTTAGGCAAACTGTTAAGTAGGTAAGGGATGCGTTTCCGAAGAGTTCTATCACTAGATAGGCTTATGATGTGATGCTTTTCTTACATGTTTAATTGATCACGGTAAACCCTCTGTCAAATCTGAACCAGTGTAGATACAACACTGACTTTTTGTAGCTTCGCGAATACGCGCTGACCCTCTTCCCATCTTACACCTAGACAGAGGTAAGTATCCATTCTGACGTTTACGGGCGTCTTGTTTTACGGCCTCCGTAATTGAAGACTGCCGGGGGCTGCGCATAGCTCGTACTGTACAAAAGTTCATTGTAAATATTTGTGGGAATATGTTACTCGGTAGCTAATGCTGGAAAGCTTGGTTCAGACTCTGAAGGATCATTATATTCACTAGAGTATTAACAATACCCAGATTCAGAGGTCTCTTGAAAACCGGTGGTGCTTAGAGCGAAATTAAAAACTATAATTGATCTCTGAGATTGTTCGCCCTATTATAATATGCAGGCGCGGATCCAGGGGGGGGGCAATGGGGGCACTTGCCCCCCCCCCCCTCACACTGGACTTAGGTATGGCTTGGTGGTGTTTGAACTATAAAATACTATCATATCATAGGGCAGTGCCTCCCCCTCAACGAAGTCCTGGATGCAGTGCCCCCCCCCCCTCAACGAAGTCCTGGATCCGCGCCTGATAATATGTGAATAATATCATCCGCTATTATTTTTTGTTGTTAACCAAATAGTTGTCAGATTAAAGACCTTTTATTGCTGTTATGTTGGGACTGATGTGTAACTAATAAGCTTGAACCTTAACATTTTAATTATGTAATTCATGTCAACTCTTGGATTATCACTATGACAAAAAAAATGTATTTATAATATCAACCTTAAGTAAAACCTTTGAAGCATATACAATGCTTCTTATTATGCGTTATTTTTTAAAACAAAGTACATACGAGTAAGTAATAAAATCAATAATCTGAGATTTTGAATCAAGAATTATTTCTTGGACAGAGAACTTTTTTGATGCAATATGTATAATGTAATTTAAGCGAAGTGATATTCATTATCTTTTACATTTTGACGTTGAAACGTGTATTCTTTAGAAAATAATAAAGTAATTTTTGAAAATTCGATCAGCAATGTAAAAGAAGAATCGAGCAGCTATTTACAGTTGTGACAACGTTGCAATCGTGATGGTACATTATTATGTGAGTACACTACACAATCAATATCAGAATGTATCAAACAAATACGTTGGTGTTATACTTTTAAAACCTTAAATAATTCCATATCTGGAAAAGAAGTGGAACAACTAGGGGAAGATAATAAGTTTGGATCAATAAACAAATCCAAAAAACATTCATAAGCATGTCGATATTGAATCAAGCACTAGTTAAAAGTGCATTTATGTTCCCGCCATCCGGGCTTTGCTCATTAGGTAATTACTCCTGTTTGAGGCAATATCAAATACACGCTGTAGGTATTCAGCCTACAGTGGTGACCGGCACCTGAACGACCCGTCACCAGTCACCCATCACTCAGTCGAGCCCGTATCGGCTAGTTAGCCGACCGCGAGCAGCAACCGCAGGCGGGACGCTTTACGACCACGCACGTTATTTACTGGTCAACTAGATCGACTATGTATACTTGTATTTACATCAATATCTGACCCTGTAAAGGTGCATTCAGACCAAACGAACATTCGCTATTCTAACCCACCCTAATCTCCAAACCCACTCTACGAAATTCGATCGTTACACAAAACGTGATTGGTTGATTTCGTAGAACGGGGGATAGAACAGCGAATGCTCTTTTGGTTTGAACGCACCTTAAAGGTGCGTTCAAACTAAAAGAGCATTCGCTGTTCTAACCTCCCACTCTACGAAATTCGATCGTTACACAAAACGTGATTGGTTGATTTCGTAGAACGGGATAGAACAGCGAATGCTCTTTAAGTTTAACCGCACCTTAATACATACGTTGTGCTATTCTTAAAAAATGTGTATGGATCGCATGTTCAATATTGATAAAAATTGGTAGCCTAGTAGAGTTAATGATGCTGAGCAAGATCCACTACATTTTCTAAAATGTTTGTATGAAACGTTCCTATTTTGTTATCAAAAATGTAAAGGAATCTGGTTACAAAAAAGTTACGTTTATACAAACATTTCGGGATATTATGGGAAATGTAGTGGATCTAAGTCTACCAATCTTTATGAATATCGAAGACGTGATCCAAATGTACAAACTTTTTGACAAAAGGTATACTTTTGCTATCAGATTATATTGACCGTGTGTGTCGCGTCGCGCGCGCGGGTGTCGTCAAGGGGGTGTCACTCCGCGATTTCGTCGCGCGGCTACAAGTACCTGAGAGCGCCCCGTCGCCGTGGTCTATTCAATGGTTGGCGCGCGCTGTCTCGGAACGCACGTTTAAATTTACAACGCTGGCTCGTCACGTATCGCGATATATCGCTTGCAAAATATTAGGATTATTTTATACAATAAATTACTGCATAGCAGCAGGTTGCAATAATAATAATGTTAATTTTCATGACGCGTTTTCCGCATAGAGAGATACTAAAAAGTAAGGAACATACTTATTACCTACTTTCGTAGTAAATTAAATTCTCAGACACTGAAGTCAATTACAGACAAAATTGTTTATATTCGGAAAAAATTGTCAGTAAAAAAGCGGCACATACAAATAATGTAAAAAACTTCGTTCTCTCATACTAAGTATTATTGAATTTCGCGCCTTCTGCCCTAAAATATTGTTTAGTTGTCCGACTTTACGTCCTACTTAATATCAAATAGATACTTGTATAAGAGAAAATGCCGTGCTACGTCTGCCTTACGATTGTGATTAAATCATTACTTATTTATGCTGTATCTAACTTAATTCTATCTTTTTAAATGCATCAAGCAGATATATTAATTTCTGCACACCTCACATACTGTCTACAGTTATTTTTAGCATGTTCGTGTTATTATCAGGATTATTCGGATGCATATTCACCTAAAGTTAGCAAAGTCGTGTTGCTATTTCACTCACACCTCAAGCAGCCTGGGCACGCGTGGCCGAAGCACAAAGAAAGTGCCGCCAAAGTTGAGACAAATATTTATATTTTGGAATCACGTGTATGATGTGCGTAAGTAAATCCTATAATCACGCATGAACTAAATTTTTGAATTAGCTATCAAGACGATAAGCGACAGCAATTTAACGCCGTAGATGTCATTGCAATAATGTATTTGTCAGACGCCTCATAGCGCCGTTCGTTATTCGTTTTCATTCATTGACAACCCTGTTTTCGACGGCGAGCGGCTTATAATGCGGATAGTAACGACCTTCCCGCGACGCAATACGGCCCATTTCAGCTGCTCGCATCGCCTCGCGCGCTGTTTTGTTTGGTAATAATACTTGTGTAGGCACATAAAAAGCCGGCATTTGTGAACATCAAAGCAGTGAAGCTTCTGGTGGTGTCGTAAGAGTCGACTAAGGGATTGAAGTGTCACTGACCATTGTTTGATAAAAGATTGATGATGGGCAGCAGCGTCATCATAGTGGACACATTACTGCGATCGCCAATCCGCTTGACTAGCGTGGCGATTATCGGCATTTACCTCCTAATGCGTCTATACGCATAGTCACGCATACATAGTTAATAGGAGAGGCCTACGCCCAGCAGTGGACTATTATAGGCTGATGATAATGATGATCAGATATATCGGAGCGGCCACGGTGCTCTAAAGTATCTGAACATGCAATTTAGAGCCATGATAATACCTATGTCCAGCCAAATATTTGTGTGCACCCTGCATGTGAGCAAGCTCCAATATAAATATCTCCTATTGTCAGCGTCCATAGGCTATGGTTATCGGTTACCATGGGTTGGGCTATGTGTTTGTTTGCCATCTAAGAACTTGAATAAATTAGCAGAAAATAGCTGCTTTCATGTGAAATCAAATAACTATTTTCTAAAGAAAGACGACAATTGTGGCGAAATTTCGACATAGGCGAAACCTCGTGTTAAGAATGAATGAAAATTCTTCTAAACCTTGTGACAATTGTCACTACCTACGGAAAATAAAATGTAGCTTATTAACGATGTAGTAACGATTTATAAATAATTCCATGTTGGTGGCAAACAAGCACATTGACCTTCCGATAGTTTTTGTTCAAAGGCATGTAGATTAGCAATAATTTTATAATTTATATTGACGAAACGTGTTGTGGATGGTTTGATGTTGTTATTATTGTGACGAAGCTTGTCGTGAATATACTTTCCTGTATCTTGACGAAACCTGTGTTGTGGATTTTTCAGGTATGTACTATTTTTGAATAACCATGTATGTAAATCTGAAATGCTCTTAATATAAATAAAGATATTTGAATGTAGAAAATGGAACAACTTTGCATATTACACCAAAAGGCAACAATATTGCTATGCAAACTGGTGCTTTATGAAACCCAACAGCGAGCTTACCTCCCACGTAAAACAATACACTATTACATATATATTACGCAAGTCATTAAAAGAAAACTTCATCTCTAAACGCAGGCGCATCACAATGGGAGTTCTCGTCTCTACAGAACGATTTCTTCCAGGCAACATTTAGATAAAGCTGATTACAATGCAACAAGAAAGAGTAAGTTAGAAATTAAAAAAATACTCTCTTCTAATAGGTACAGAACATGAAAGAGACATGAAAGATATGAAGGACATGAAAGAGAACTTACATTAATATACTTAATTATTCACACATTAAAATATTACAGTAATTACAGTTTTATTTTTATTTTTTAATATTTTCTTCGGTTACCGCGAGGAATACACATGAAATAAAACTATGAAAACGGATAAACTCGTGTATATTAACTAATTTTAACTTCATTCCGACGTTTCGAACACTTTACAGGGTTCGTGGTCTGCGGATGGATGGATTTTTATTTTTTACTTAAGTGACCTTTTCTGTATTCAATTATTCAATTCATACTTACAAACTTGACGATCGTAATATAAATTCATATGGATAGGCTAATTTTGTACTGCAATTTAATATTACGAAATAAATAAATCTAATCTAATCTATGCGAAATTCGGGCTTCCAGTATGCATGGGACAATTATTTGACGTGTGGTAACGAAGTAAGAATACATTTGTAACCCGGCCACTAAGGGATCGAAGTGTCACTTCACTAGCCACTGACCATTATTTTATAGGAAATAGATGTGTTTGTGGGCTCACTACTAGTATCGAATCGACAACCCGCTTGCCCAGCGTGGTGAAGGACATTAACTCCTAACTCCTAATGCGTAGGCAATAGGATATTCATATGTCCAGCAGTGGCCTAAAATAGGATGTGTTTGTGACTACTTTCACAGTACCTATAATTAATATTCGCATTTTTTTAGTTGTACGTGTTAGTAGGTACCTAGGTATATAATCTTGGACAATATTGTCAAAATTGATATACCCAGGATATATTGACCCATGATATACAGGATATTGATGGACCCATGTTCCGACAGCTGGCCTACTGAACTTTAACCCGCAATCCACAAATTTAGAGGATTTGTCCTGTCATTCTAATGACGCCTTCGTTGAAAAAATCCTCGAAATTTGCGCATTTCGAAGTTTGCAGTAGGGCCGCTGGTTATATCTCTCAAGTTGCGGTCTCGTTTTTTAAGATATTTGTTGGTGACATTACTCAGAATGTCGGCCGATATGCGACTGCGCTCAAATAAACGAATTAGGTTTAACAAGAAAGAATCCTCAGGAAACCGCAAGCCGTAAAGTAATCACCCGCCACAGAGCGACGCGTGCGCAAATTGGTTATTATGCCGCGGCCGCGTCGATCCTCTGCCACTCTAGTGTTGGGTTATTCAATCGTAAGTTTACCTCAATTGTGAGGGTTTTTAGTTAACCATCTCGAAAACTATCGAGAAACGGGCCCCTGATCGTCACATATCTTGACCTCTCTATAATCTTCCTGATTAAAATCAGCAGCATTTTTGATCGTGTTTATAAATAAAAACACTCGTACTCATTGTGTTAGTTTGTCACAGTACCTCACACCGGGAAAATGTTGTTTCGAAGCTGGATTTGTCAGTGTTTTTATATATGCAGTATTCTAAAGTAAATACTTGAATAAACTTGTATCGGTACTTACTACATAAATACACATACGGAATAAAACTTTGTTTCTGCCAATGAGTTGATATGAAGGTTGGTTTCAGGTTTCATCATTCTATCCCCCACTCTACGAAATGCGTTCATCACACAAATTTAATTCATCGAAATTCGTTGATTTCGTAGAGTGGGGGATAAAATGTGGATTTGCTCGTTTGGTGTAAACTCACCCTTATGATGCTACAGATACAGATACCTACGGTACCTCACCTCGCATGAGGTAATACATTGTATCATGTACCTCATTTGACGTCGTACCCAACACTACGTGCCAATAATGCGGCACTCCAATGAAGAGTATATCTTCAAAAGGGCTTATGTTTATGTTTTTACTAAAGAAATAAGCTCTTTTAAATATACACTCCTTTAATGTAAAGCACTTGACAGTATTTAAATTAGTTGCTGGTTTAATATGCACGAAACAATAGAGGTTTAGTCGGCCTGGGTAAACGTAGATTAAGTTTAAAGCTGTAGCTAATTTGTTTTGAGTAAAACTAACACAAGTTCAGGTTCGCCGCGTAGCACAGACTAACTTACTTTTTTTAGTGGCAAAAGAGCAGACGGTCAGCGGTGTTACAAACGTGTTGTCGACCTTTAAGCTGATTTCTTAAAGAATTAAATTAATTATCAGATTTCATTTGCACTATGTATGTAGTCACGAAAGATTTGTAGTTACTTACCTACCTGCGATCCAGTGTAATATTGGGTTTTGTATGTGCATTTTACATACATTATTATCACTACATAGTATAAAACAAAGTCGCTTTCTCTGGCCCTATGTACGCTTAAATCTTCAAAACTACGCAACGGATTTTGATACGTATAGGTAGTGATTCAATTCAAGGATTTTATTTAGTGTCAGTATTTTACCCGTACGAAGCCGGGGCGGGTCGCTAGTAGATATATAAAACAAAATGCTATCTGCCCCTATGTATGTATGCATACCTAAATCTTTAAAACTGCTCAACGGATTTTGATACGGTTTTTTTAAAGGTATTTGAGTGCTTCAATATCTCTCTCTCCTATTTAAGAGCTTTGCTATTGTCGGTGTAGCTCAAAGCACGCTCTCCAATTTCCTCGATTGGTCCTCCTTGGTTTTACACGCTTTCCGTCAATCTTTCCCTCCATTATGCATTTTATGAGGTTGTCATGTCGTATCAGATGGCCGAACATCCTTCCTGTTCTTTATAATGTTTATCAAATGCCTACTCTCTTTCATCCTGTCCAAGACTTCCTCGTAATGTAAGAATACATTTGTCACCAACCCAACTCCTCCTGCGGGTGTCATAAGAGTCGACTAAGGGATTGAAGTGTCACTGACCATTATTTGATAAAAGATTGATGATGGGCAGCAGCGTCCTCATAGTGGACACATTACTGCGATCACCACTCCGCTTGCCCAGCGTGGCGATTATGGGCATTTACCTCCTAATGCGCATAGCATAGTTAATAGGACAGGCCTACGTCCTGCAGTGGACTATCAAAGGCTGATGCATGCAAGACCTCCTCGTTAGTTACTCTCTCTGTCCTTAAGGAAGTTTAGTGATTGTATGTCTGCCCTAGCATTTAATGATATAATTAACCAGTCTGATACTAACAAAGCGTTTGAGGATTTTCATGAACTTATTGTGCTGTTTTATGACTTGTGTTTTCCCTGGATTAGAAAAACATTTCGCTGTAAACCAATTATGAACAGATGGCTTACAAAAGGAATTAAGATTTGCTGTGCTAATAAACGAAAACTGCACCGGGCAGTAGTTAGATATTCGGAGAATAAGGTGTTACTAAGGCAATACAAGACTTATACCAGATTGCTTAAACGATGTCTGCATAAATCTAGGCAAATAGCAAATTACCGCTTCATTAAAAATTCTAAGAATGTTTCTAAAGCGGCGTGGCAATTAATAAAAGGCAACTGTGCTTTTAATAACAACAGCAATGATATTATTCGAGCTAACAATATTGATCCTAATACTTTAGCAGATAAATTCAATGATTTTTTTATAGACTTGACAAATGATAAACCAGGGAGCAATATTAAGTCGTTTCATAATATCCAGCAAAACATAAATAGCCTATTCCTTTCTTCAGTCAGCCCAACAGACATACAAATCGCTATTAAACAATTGAGTAACACAAACTCTACAGGATATGATGGCATATGTACTAAGGTCTTAAAACTAAACGCAGATGCTTTATCAGTCCCCCTGGCGCACATAATTAATATATCATTCTTACAAGGGGTATTTCCTGAACGCCTAAAATATTCCGTAATAAAGCCAATCCATAAAAAAGGACCAAAGGCGGATCTAAATAATTACAGACCAATTACCATTATTCCTGTCATATCGAAGATATTCGAGAGAATAATGTATGGAAAAATTTTGAATTTTATAATGAAAAACCATATTTTAGTCGAAAATCAATTCGGATTTAGGAAAAATAGCTCAACATGTCTAGCGTGTTTCCACCTAATAAGAGAAGTAATTGAAAGCCTTGATAGACAGACACCAGTAGTTGCCTTATTTCTGGATATGAGCAAGGCTTTTGATTTTGTAGACCATGGAATACTATTACATAAATTGTACAGATATGGCCTGAGGGGTCCAGTGTGGGAATGGCTTGCTAGTTACCTCAAAAATCGTCAACAATGTGTGGAGATCTCCAACATTACTAGTAATGATAAAATTACATATAGGTCAAGCTACAAACCTAATATTTTCGGCGTTCCACAGGGTAGTATTTTGGGTCCGTTGTTGTTTTTATTATACATTAACGATCTACCAAATGCTACTACCCATAAGTCCATCCTATTTGCAGATGACACCACGCTACTTATTCAATATGACCGTAATACTCCATTCGATGAACAAATAAACCTTGCGTTAACAGATGTTATCAACTGGCTACATAATAATAACCTGAAAATTAATATTAATAAGACAAAAATGATACAATTCCAGACATATCGCAGTAAACATATTGATATAGAAGTTATGTATAACGACTCACAAGTAGAAGAAGTAGACTCTGCGTCATTTCTTGGCATACATATTGACAAATTTTGTAACTGGAAAACACATATTAACATATTACGGTCTAAGTTAGATCGTTTTAAATATGCACTTTATCGCATTCGAAATGTAGTTTCGGAAGCAGCAGCTCTAACGGCATACCACGGGTACGTGTCTTCCCTATTGAGGTATGGGTTAATTTTATGGGGAAATTCAGTAGATGCAGACACAATATTCCTCACACAAAAAAAATGTATAAGAACCCTGTGTGGAGCGGAATTTCTGGAACACTGCAAACCTTTATTTAGAGAAAAAAAAATTCTTACTCTACCTTCAATGTACATCTATGAGATATGTATGTTTGTTAAAAAGCACCCGTCTTGTTTCAAAACTACCACCACCAACTCAAAAAGAGGTGAACATAGAGTTAGCTTAGTCATTCCCAAGACAAATCTTTCACTGAGTAGGAAAAACGTGCAATGTATGGCTGTAAAAATATTTAATACGTTTTCAGACGATTTTAAAGCTCTGCCATTAAAGACTTTTAAGAAAACATTATTTGACCACTTAGTAGAAAATAGTTATTATTCAATAGATGAGTTTATGATTGCTTGTAATTTGTAGATGGATAATTCATAATTTTTATTGTAATTTGTAGATGGATAATTCATAATTTTTATTGTAATTTATAGATGGATAATTGATAATTTTTATTGTAAATTGTAGATGGATAATTGATAATTTTATTTTATTTGTTGTGCAATATTTTTGTTTTTAATAGAAATGACATAGAAATACTAAATATTTTAATTATTTTAATATAAATTGTATGTAAACTACTTCAGTGTATAAGTATTATTTTGGTAAATTAATGTATACCCGTTCAGGAATCTTTTACTATCAATGCAGTACCTAGATGATAAGTTAATCAAGAACTTTTGTGTAACTAGTTTAAGGAACAATATTTGTACACCATATATTATGGTAAATTAAGGATGGAAAACTACATGTACCAACTATTTATACCCTTTTTTACACAAATAAACTATTCATTCATTCATTCATTCAACTAATACTGTCCATTCGCCTCCAGCACCACATCTCAAATTATTCTATATAAAAAATGCAAATAATTGGTCCCGTGTGAAGTCGAGCGTGCGCTAGTTTATATACCAAAAGAGCATTCGCTATTCTATCCCCCACTCTACGAAATCAACGAATCACTTTTTGTGTAGCGATTGAATTTCGTAGAGTAGGGGGTTAGAATAGCGAATGCTCGTTTGGTCTGCATGCACCTTTACCTATAACTACATAAGAAGCAAAAACGTAAGCAAATGTAGCTTAGAAGCAGTCTATCGTATCATTCGTATCGACATGAAAATGAAAAATGAAGAATGAAAAATATATTTATTTCACTGTAACAATTTAGTAAAGTGATTACAAGGTTGGGGCATCCTATTAAGTATAAGATACTTGTGTCAGGATGCCCCGCTCTTCCATAGCAACAGCTATGCTATTCTCTTATTCACACATTCGACGCTGCGTTCGTCAACGAGCTCGACGTCGAGACAGCCTTGTCTAAAATCCTAGCTGTTTTATTTGACATTAGGAATCGAGGCTGTGAGTGAGGTTGTGGGCGAGTTCGTCGCTGTTTTTAGTTAGAGAATAGGTACGAAGTTCGTACATTAAACGTCAAACTCTCGACGCAGTGTAGTTCCAGCTCACGCCGCATTCGTCGCCGAGCACTAGTGTCGTTTAAAGTACATTAGTGAATACCATTTTTAGGCTCGACGCTGCCGCAGCGCTGACACAGCGCTGACAGCAAGGCGGTTTCCTTAGTGAATAACACTGCAGATGGTATACAGTAAATAAACTAATAATTATTAAAACTAAAGAGAAATAATCCTAATACAGCTTCAACTAAGCGTGTGTGTGTGCAAACAAACCGAGTGAGTCCCGTGACGTCTCACGTGAGACATTGAGAGAGAACTTGGCATAATCTTCCAGATTACGCAAATCAGTGTAATGCGGCAAATGAAGCTGCTCTGAAACCGCAGAGTAAACAGATTAGCGGAGTGCATTAACGCACGCGCCATTTCACAGCTTAATCCTGGATCCTGGAGTGTCCATAGACTAGTACGACATGACTTGTCGGACGACGGTATACTTGCGGCAAATAATACTAATGGTATGCGACCCTACCACGAACTCCGAAATCCGCAAATTTCGGGGATTTTTCTCTCTATCACTCTTATGACGCCTTCGTTGGAATGGAAATTTACGAACTTTGGTTTGGTGTTCGCAGTAGAACACTATTAAAACGGATTTCCCCTACCTTGTACGTATTTGAGAACAATTTTCATAAATTGTAATTTGTGAAATTAAGTGATAAGATAGTCTTTATCCCAGATAATTGTAGTTGCGTAGGCTCTCCGAAACATGTCGCAAATACACGCGAGTTTAACCGTTTCATTATTATGTAGATAAAATCGTGTCGTGTGATTGCGGACACACGTCCAGTTTTCCTAACCCCTTGTTAGCGCGGTATTAACATCCAATAAGCCGCATTGCGGGATCCACAGCTCACAAGATGCTGACAGCTTGTGCTGTCACTATTATCCAAGGAGGTTGGAACTCTTAGGGCGCCTATAGAGAGACGGCGTGACAGACAAAACCCGTGCCGCGCATATGCGTTTTACGCATATGTGCTGTCAGTACCTCTCGGGACGTCATGGGTATATAAACTATAAAAATATACCAAGAATGCCAAATTGCTCTGTAATCTGGTGCAGGAACCAGTCTACGTACGTTAATAAACAAAATTCAAACGTTTCCTATCACAGGTAAGTAAAAAAAGTTATATTAAATTCAATATAAAATTTGTATGGGCGAGAGACATAGTGAAGAGACACGACGCTGAATTTGTTATCGATAGTCTATGTAAACTCTTACAACTAAACGGTGTTAGTAGAAATTCAAAATTTGTTCCCGAGTTACGGGCGTTTCCTATGTATAAGTAAGGATAATTATGTGTATTTCTCTATTTAAGTACATATATATATCGTCGCCTAGCACCCATAGTACAAGCTTTGCTTAGTTCGGGGCTAGGTTGATTTGTATGAGACTGTCCCCCAAACATTTATTTATTTATTTATATTACCCTTAACACTTGTTGTTTAACTTTAACCTTAAAGCTAACAACTTAATGTAAGTAGGTACTTATTGTAAATATAAATTCAAATAAATGTATAAATTTTACTGTTTTTATATCATTCATAACGACATCATTTTAGTGAGATTTTAAAAATGAGAATGTTTGAATAGCTTTTTTCAAGTAACATTTTTAGTCAAATAACTGTTGGTTTTAATCTATCGATAAAAATATCGAGCCATACCACTACACTATTTACATTAACATGTCAAAATTACCTGACACGGTCGATTTCTATGAAAATGACAGCCAAGGCCGCCTCTATCTCTAAGGTTACACACTAAAGAGGTCCGTGCTCTGTGCTATTATCATTACTATACACACCAACAACAATAGATATCTATCTTGTACTTGTATGTACCTACTTTATACACGGTGATCCTGTACAAACATTCAACATTTTTTAGTTTACGTAATACTTTTTTTTTTTTGCCGTTGTTCTTTGAAGATTCTTCTTATTTGGCATTATAATAATGATGTTTTATAATAACATTTACCTATCCTTTTAAATCAGTCACACATCATTAGAGTCATAACACCAAGTCACTGTGAATTACTAAATACAAAAAAAAAACATAAAATACACTTAGATATACATTCTTATGACGCGTACATGTACATTCGATAAAATCAATAACCATTCATAAAGAGATAATGCATGGTTTACTTTTCAACAGAGGTGTCTAAGTACGGTGCGATTCGCAAATTAATGTTTTTTTTTTTATTAATGCCTACACTTTTTGTCACGTTGCCATGGTTCCTGAGACAGAACAAATTATTAAGCAGTTTGAGATTTCTCTCCACTGACTCATTTAAATTGATGTGTATAACAGAAAAAGATAAAGACGTGTGATCGTGAGAATACTACACAATACTACACCAAGTAGCAAAAAGTTTTCACCTTACTCATAAACTCCTGCATGTGGGACGTAGGTGACATCACATACCTCAACTCATAAGCTGGCGACTTTTCTACATTTTGTTAGTGGCGACGACTGAAATTAATAACGTACTTACGAAGACCGGAGCAATCTTCTAAAAATATTGATCTTGAATATTTTAGTATATTTAAAGGGTCCACGGAAAGAACATGTCTAGTCAATTCAAATTACAGAAGGAAAAACCACTTTACTTTTAACAGAATAAGGTGTGAACCGTGTGAATTTGCCTTGATTTTTTTAGGCGCGGGACATGTTTTTTCCGTGGACCCTTCATTTGTTTTAATTTTTTTCTCAAAGTGTGTACCTACTTTATTAAAATTAAAAGAGATCATTTCATATTTCATGTTTTAATTCGTATCCCATACTTGTAATTACTAAATTATGAAAACCAAGATATAAATCAATATAATACAGTAACAATGACAATTAAAACGCGTCTGGAACATGAAGCCACCTCATTTGGGCCACGTTGCCGCCGCCAGCACCCGCCTGTCAACTGTCAATCACGCTGTAAGCCGATTCCGCCTCCTGTGGGGACCGTACCCACCAGACACCAGGTGAACTAGAGAATATACCCAAAGAACAAATAGAGTAAAATGCGAAATAGTTGCGAAAAGATGGAATTCACGAGATTCATTAAAACACGAACGGAGAATTTTAAAACGAAATCGTTTGTCAAGTTAGATACACGGACAGTTTATGTTATATACATCTAAAAGGTGTTTGGAAGGTTTAAAAAAGGGGTACCTCCTGTCTTAAGCTACTACGAGTAGGCACTGAGAAAAATGGCATTCCATTCAAAATGCAAGATTTAAAAGGTCATTCTCAAAATATATTGTTTATAATTTCTTCGAGGAAATGTTTTTCGACATTTTTAAATTTCTTGTTGTCCATCAGTCTTCAATATGGTAAAATGACAGATGCGTTATTTAAGTATACATAGATACAGATAGACAAATATTATATTTTCATTTTCCTACTTTCCGATTTTCTTCTGAGAAATTCAGCTTGGGTATCCAAACTAAATACTAAATATAATACTACATTATAAAAGAATCAATTTGTAATTTTGGTAGGGTTTTCCTCCATGTACCAACGCGATGTAAAACACTAAAAATTATAAAAAGACCGACCGACTTAAAATAATGGTAAAAACAAATAACTTCCTAAATCGTTCTATGAAAAGTAGGTACTTTATACTCGTAGATAGCAAAATTAATTGACTTTCAATAAAACGGACACATATTTACGAACAGATCACTTGTACCTACATGTAAGCCGGGCAGTTTCACACCCAGCATTAGTCCGTCCGTCTGTTTGTCTGTTTGTGTTGCTCCTGTTCGCTACTTTTTACAAATTAATCACTAATAGTCCCCACGGAGGGTGGATTACCATTACATTGTACTTAGAAACCCCGACGTTATTCAAAACACGCCATAAATGTGGTCAGCATAGAGGTTACTATTCGATTTTCATATTGATAAATGTTAAAAAAGGATACAGAAAATAAACAACATTAATACATTTTTGAAAACAGAGCTTCGTCCTATTTTGCGCTTTAGCGATTTGAAATAGAGTTTCATTGAAAGAAAACATAGATTTCCAATTGTAAAGTTAACTATCAATAACGGTTACTAATTTAAAATTGAGTTTCATAGCGCGAAAAGTAAGGTAGTTTTTCGTTTGAGCAAAATGTTTTGGTCGAACGGAGGGTTACTCGTTACTTATGAGCTCATCGGGTTACTACAATAATGTTTGTTTTGTTTAAGCCGATATTTGCGGGGAAAACTATAAACCTATATAGTGCGTACGGATAATGCCGCGCCACACACGCGCTGGTATAATCCGGTGAGTGTGGTGACTAGTATAACACAAAAGTGTGTGAAATTTTCTGTAGTCGTTGACCAAGTACGCTCGTTTTAGTGGTAAAGTTGTCCCTACTCGAACTAGTTTTCCCGTAGTAAATAAGAGCACATGTTCACTACCTATATGTACAAGATATAATACCTACCTGGCTACTTTACGAAAACCCGTGCGGATTTTAGTAAGTACTGTACATTTTCACTACAAATACTTCAGAACCCATAAAATTTGTAAGTGACTATAGTGATTAAGTTGTGAACTGTTTGCGTGAATTTATTTTTTCATTTGTACAGCCGTTTGAGCTATATACTTTGTTATTTAAAAAAAATATGTGTAGGTTACGGCTAAAACAATTGGCTGGAAAATACTTTCATTAGAGCTTGTCTTAAGATTGATGAATTTGATTGGGATTGGGATACTTACGTTAGTTTAATTAATTTAATTTGGTCCGTGGGGTCCTAGCGCTCCGAGTCTCTTCAAAGACCTATCGAAGAGACTCAGAGACGCCACGGTAGACCCAAGAGCTGGCAGCTTCCTCGCTCAACGCATTAGCTTGGCAATCCAGCGAGGAAATGCTGCCAGCGTCCTGGGTACCATGCCGCAGGGGCCTGTTTTAGATTTATTTTAGATTTTATTTAGTTTTATTTTAGATTTTATGTAGTTTTAGTTTAGTTATACTTTTTAAATAAGATTTACCTTTATTTACATTTGTGTACCTACCTAAATTAAATTAATGAAAACATTTAGTAAGTATTTTATATTCTGAACATAATAATAATATTCACTACATCAAATTTAATATTTTGGCCGCGGGTCCTTCGAACGCATCTCTGGAATACGTAGATATTCTAAAAAACGTCATATGTGCGTATGGTTGACAACGGCATACGTCGTTCTCTGCCATGGCTAAGAAGATGTCAGGACGAGCAATGTCGGTGTAGCCAAAACGTCGTATGTGTACGTGTTTGACAGTGACATATGTCGTTTTGGGTCGGGCTAGGGTGTCAGGACGGCTGTCAGGGGTAATGGCTGGTCACCGGTAATCGGCTTACGTGCGCCGGCACAAGGCAAGAGTTATTAGCGGTTACCAACAGAACAAAAAGGGTCGAATGCAAAACAAATGACACAGAGGCCTTTATCAAAACAAAAATCACAATCACGTCAATTGTGTTACGAAAGTTTGTCATACTATTTGTTGTGTGTAGGTACTCTGTCTAACAATCTTTGGCAGCCGAAAAAGACGTCAAATTTAAAAAATTAAGGCACGCGTTTGATCGCTCATAGAAAATTTGAACTAGTCGCCTTTTTCACTGCCAAAATTTGTTACACAAAATTTAACTCCGTGACACAACAAATAACGTAATTATAACGTAATTTTTTTTTCATTACAGGATGTAACTATGTACATTTTTTTAACCAACCCATAACTGAGATTACCTGTACTGATTAATAGTTAGTAGTACAAACGATACTGCTACCGCGTTTCCACTACTGCAGCTGTGGCCGGGTCGCCCATGCACTGTTAAAAATTAGGGAATTTTACAGACGAAAAAATGTTAAATTACATCATTTTCACAGAAAAATTTGTAATTTCACATATTTTTCATCAATTTTAAATTTATTTTTGTAAAATTGATGAAAAATATGTGAAATTACAAATTTTTCTGTGAAAATGATGTAATTTTACATTTTTTCGTCTGTAAAATTCCCTAATTTTTAACAGTGTGGTTAGTCTCACAATGCGACCGACTACATTCGTTTTCTGTATAACTGTGGTCCTTTGGAGGACGGCGATGAGAAGTTGTTGTCGAAACGCCGAGAACTCGGGATATAATTTAATATACGCAATGCAATCCGTTTCCAAAGTGTTGTTTGGATATACAAATTTCATTTTAAGAAATTACTATTAAAAAAATCGATGTAAAAGGCTCGCTTTTCTTTCCTCCACGGGACTAGGCTATGCCTAGTGTGGGGTCAGCATAAATAGAATATTGTGTTTTTAAATTACTTTTGTATTTGTCTTTTATTTGTATTTGTAGGTTCGTCTGGGAGCTCCCGCCTCCGCTCATCCCTCGAGCCACGCCCGGCGATGCTGGACAGATACTTTTAAGAAGCATGTCTCATGTCCCATGGTCATTGATATTTTTTGTTTGACGCCTTCATTTAAAAGCAAATCGGGCTATTTACACAGTTTATCTATGGCTTGACACCTTTTCAGTAATCGGTGGTGATCCCGCACCACAATGCTGATGTTACCTACGTCAGCCATTATACTATTTAAATCTGTGATCAGCCTCTTTATGAGAATGGACTTAGAGGGATTTTGTTGTGTTTACTGTTCCGTTATGTGGGTTTGAATACTTTGAATACGTTTACGTGGTAGTCGATTTTTGGACGTAATTCTATTTGCTAGATATTGTAGAGGTTGTATGACAAGCCTCTGCAATCTCTGCATTATTGGATTCAACAGGACTCATGAGATGTAGAGACAAAATATTCTTATTTCTTCAATGGTGTGTCTAATACGCTCCAACATTTATATGACTATATTTATTCCCTAATTTCCCTAGCAATCCTAGCACATTGGTATATAAATTCCCATTAAAAAGGGAAGAATTTCTAAATTTTGTTATTGTAATATCTATCTTAAAGAATAAACATGGCGACCTTGACAGGGTTAGTCATCAATTTTCTATTTAAAGTCAATAAAACTATTTATCACGAAATAAATGAACACTTTATGTGTTTGGGTCAAACGCAAACCCATGTTCGGAGTCTTTCCGGTGGACATTCTAAAAGTTAAGGCCTATAAAGCTTGATTTTCTTATGAAAGCCTAATCTTCATTAAGATGTACTCCTTTTTCATTGCGTTGTATAATAAAAATCATTACTACCTGTCCACAGGCTGTTAACTATCGACCACAGGAAAGAAAAAGTGCGTGTTCAGCTGAACTGTAGAGCCCCTCTTTCCTGTGGCCAATAGTAAGCAACTGGTAGGAGTATAGTCGTGATTTTTATCATACAATTCATTAGGAAAGGAGTGCCTTTAAATGATAATAAGGGTTTAATAAGAAAATTAACTCTCATAGCCCTTAACTTTTAAAATGTCCACCGGAAAGACTCGTAACATGATTTTAAGTTTGACCCGTTTGGTTCAGTCAAGTGCAAAAATAAGTATCGAAAGAATCCGCTCATAAATATGGTACGACGTTCTTATTACACAGAATTAGAGTGCACTGGGACATATTTTTGAACATTTTTGTGTATACCTTATTTTGTCTTCGACTGTTCATAATTATGAACACCTGTTCATAGCAGATAGTCATACAAAAATATGTCACTTTCGAAAAAAGATACATAGGTCGGTTGCTTTGTCAGTTGTAAGTATCTATAAGTAGGTAAATACGGATATCTTTTTGGAAAATCTCAATAGTGAAACAAACATTGTAAAATTAGAATGTCGATGTCGACGGGCACCCCATTTTAGTATCAATTAATAATTATCATTGAGCGCATTACTGCGGTTACGGGTACCGGTAGCGAAACCCGAGCCTCGGAACCGACCCGAACTCAGCCGTTGCCAACTACTACAAACCACTCTTACTACACTTCACTATCACGTTATGTCACAGTATTAAAGTTGATAATCGCCCGTTCAAATGCATAGTCAATTGGTAACTTGCAGCAATGCTCGCAGATCAGAAAAGCGTTAAGTTTAAAAATGGAACAGTTCTAATTTCAAACTTCATTCGAAGACGATACGCTTCGAGATACAAGTTGCTCCGTTTATAAAATAAAACAGTTTTGTTTATGGTAGTGAGCGATGACAGCTAGGGTAAGGTGGGGATAATGGCGAGCAATTGGGCGGAATGGATGTAACCAGAGACTCGGGTGTTTAAATAAATTAACGAATTATGTCACAGATGAGGGTTGATTGATGATAATCTGTGCTCTTCGTGCGCAATGTGGGATTAGATGCCGGAATTATTTATACAAAACAAAAAGTAATAGTAAGATAGAACTTAATCTATTTTTAAATAGGTTAATGGTCGGAGGTTTCCGTTACATACATTGAATATGACTTTCTCTGTTTAAGTAAACGATGGTTAATTAAGTAATGTACCTGTAATCTAGCGTACATGCTTACTTTTTTCCTTTTTGTAACCGTTTCATAGACAACGGGGAAAAAATTAGTAGGTACCTAATTGAAAATAGCGGAAATATTCACCCGCCTAAAAATGTAGAGTTTAATAAGTCTCAAAAGTACCCAAAGTATATAGTTCTGCCAGATGAGAGTTTTCAGTTAGTTTTTCAGCTGGTAATAGCGGCCCATTTCAGTCTTTTATTTTATGAGTATATTTGTAAATTCATTGATAATAAATAAGTAGTTGCGTTTACTATATTATCACCAAAAACGTTAGACGATAAGTTTATTTAGTAATATCGTTAAAAATACATTAACCGATTATACAGATTCAAATAATATGTAGATCTAACTAAGCTCAACAATGACTTCAAAAACTACCCCCGTAAAAAACATGTCCTCTCAAATCCGAGACGCCATGCTGTTCTCGTCGAAGCTAACACAATAAAATAAGTAACTAAACGCGACAACGCATCGCATTACTAAAAATACATTAAAATTAACTTTCACACCCATTGTACGGCCCCTCGGTCCACAGCGCATGAACATGAATGTGCCATAGACTACGTTTATGTAAAGACACAATGCGCAGTGCTGCCACAATGACAGATTGGGGTGCGTTCACAATTTCCGGACTGTGCCCGTTTGGGATGGGAAGTGTAACTTGGTTAGGATTTGCGATATTACATGTTACTGTTGGGGTAAATAGGTACATAAAATATTCTGAAATTCTTTGAAACATCTATAGAAATCTTGATTATCTTAAATTATAAATTGCAGA
>JALPQI010016749.1:0-26953 GCA_025490895.1 Thaumatotibia leucotreta
TAAAAGCCCTCCGCCTCACGGCGTCGGGCTTCTAACACTCTCGTTAGTAATTCCGTACTTACCTCCCTTGATGCACAATGTACTATTCCCTCTCTGTCACTCTTTCATATTAGTGCGACAAAGACAGTTAGCTGCGATTAACGATGAAGCGCTAGCGATTGGCAACTTGGCTAAGCACGCAGTTGCGCTTCGTCGACGTGTCCGGGGTCTACTCGTGTTTTCTTTCCATTACGTCCCGCTTCATACACTTTGTACGGCGGTTAACGGAATGCCACACTCACCGCAGGTCGGGCGCGAGTCCCGCCGCCGCGCGCGCTGCGCTCGGTCGGCTTTAGTGCTAAGATAACGGGGTCTACTCGTGTTTTCTTTCCATTACGTTCCGCTCCATACACTTTGTACGGCGGTAACGGAATGCCACACTCACCGCAGGTCGGGCGCGAGTCCCGCCGCCGCGCGCGCTGCGCTCTCCGCACGACGCCGCCGCTGGGCGCGCTCGGGCTCCGCGCGGGGCCCGACCCCGTGGGCGAGGGACCAGGGTGCTTAGCCAAGATGCCAATCGCTAGCGCTTAGTAGCGTAACGTAGTTTTTCATCACACTTACTGTCTAAGCGCGCCATTGCTTGCGCGCGTAGCGGGAGTAATAGAAAAGTGAAATTCCCTAGGGAGTAATAGAAATGTCAGTACGTCATTTAATAATGTTATATCTTAAAACTTATCTTTTGTCGGCAAGTGTGATGAAAAACATTGTATGCATCACGCTCGGTAAGCGGAATACTAACTCGAGTCATAAAAGCCCTCCGCCTCACGGCGTCGGGCTTCTCACACTCTCGTTAGTAATTCCGTACTT
Source organism: Thaumatotibia leucotreta (assembly GCA_025490895.1). Taxonomy (NCBI): domain Eukaryota; kingdom Metazoa; phylum Arthropoda; class Insecta; order Lepidoptera; family Tortricidae; genus Thaumatotibia; species Thaumatotibia leucotreta. Next base: position 847 of record JALPQI010016749.1, read on the forward strand.
ACCTCCCTTGATGCACAATGTACTATTCCCTCTCTGTCACTCTTTCATATTAGTGCGACAAAGACAGTTAGCTGCGATTAACGATGAAGCGCTAGCGATTGGCAACTTGGCTAAGCATGCAGTTGCGCTTCGTCGACGTGTCCGGGGTCTACTCGTGTTTTGTTTCCATTACGTTCCGCTTCATACACTTTGTACGGCGGTAACGGAATGCCACACTCACCGCAAGTCGGGCGCGAGTCCCGCCGCCGCGCGCGCTGCGCTCGGTCGGCTTTGGTGCTAAGATAACAGGGTCTACTCATGTTTTCTTCCCATTACGTCCCGCTTCATACACTTTGTACGGCGGTAACGGAATGCCACACTCACCGCAAGTCGGGCGCGAGTCCCGCCGCCGCGCGCGCTGCGCTCGGTCGGCTTTGGTGCTAAGATAACAGGGTCTACTCATGTTTTCTTCCCATTACGTTCCGCTTCATACACTTTGTACGGCGGTAACGGAATGCCACACTCACCGCAAGTCGGGCGCGAGTCCCGCCGCCGCGCGCGCTGCGCTCGGTCGGCTTTGGTGCTAAGATAACAGGGTCTACTCATGTTTTCTTCCCATTACGTCCCGCTCCATACACTTTGTACGGCGGTAACGGAATGCCACACTCACCGCAGGTCGGGCGCGAGTCCCGCCGCCGCGCGCGCTGCGCTCTCCGCACGACGCCGCCGCAGGGCGCGCTCGGGCTCCGCGCGGGGCCCGACCCGTGGCCGAGGGACCAGGGTGCTTAGCCAAGATGCCAATCGCTAGCGCTTAGTAGCGTAACGTAGTTTTTCATCACACTTACTGTCTAAGCGCGCCATTGCTTGCGCGCGTAGCGGGAGTAATAGAAAAGTGAAATTCCCTAGGGAGTAATAGGTCAGTACGTCATTTAATAATGTTATGTCTTAAAACTTATCATTTGTCGGCAAGTGTGATGAAAAACATTGTATGCATCACGGTCGGTAAGCGGAATACTAACTCGAGTCATAAAAGCCCTCCGCCTCACGGCGTCGGGCTTCTAACACTCTCGTTAGTAATTCAACAATGTACTATTCCCTCTCTGTCACTCTTTCATATTAGTGCGACAAAGACAGTTAGCTGCGATTAACGATGAAGCGCTAGCGATTGGCAACTTGGCTAAGCATGCAGTTGCGCTTCGTCGACGTGTCCGGGGTCTACTCGTGTTTTCTTCCCATTACGTCTCGCTTCATACACTCTGTACGGCGGTAACGGAATGCCACACTCACCGCAGGTCGGGCGCGAGTCCCGCCGCCGCGCGCGCTGCGCTCTCCGCACGACGCCGCCGCAGGGCGCGCTCGGGCTCCGCGCGGGGCCCGACCCGTGGCCGTGGGACCAGTAGCGCTTCGTTGACGTGTCGGGTCTACTCGTGTTTTCTTCCCATTACGTCCCGCTTCATACACTTTGTACGGCGGGTAACGGAATGCCACACTCACCGCAGGTCGGGCGCGAGTCCCGCCGCCGCGCGCGCTGCGCTCTCCGCACGACGCCGCCGCAGGGCGCGCTCGGGTCCGCGCGGGGCCCGACCCGTGGGCGTGGGACCAGTAGCGCTTGGTTGACGTGTCCAGGGTCTACTCGTGTTTTCTTTCCATTACGTCCCGCTTCATACACTTTGTACGGCGGTAACGGAATGCCACACTCACCGCAGGTCGGGCGCGAGTCCCGCCGCCGCGCGCGCTGCGCTCTCCGCACGACGCCGCCGCAGGGCGCGCTCGGGCTCCGCGCGGGGCCCGACCCGTGGCCGAGGGACCAGTTGCGCTTGGTTGACGTGTCCGATGTTGGGACTGGTGAGGTGAATTCCGGGGTCGGCTTTGGACCTGAAACAAGGTGGTGTTGTAATGCTGTAGAACTGCTCAGGTTCCATATATTACTTAGGTACAACTTCCGGGATATAATAAATACTTCTTAAACTTCGGGGATAAAAAACTATAATCTTTTTGAAAATTGTCTTTTTTTACAAAATATATTTATTAATTTGCAAATAGCATTATCCTTGAGGATGTTAAATGGGTGAATCAACGTTTTTTTGTCTGTTATTGCCTTGGTTACGGTCACTTGAGTTACGCTGGTTTTAGACAAAATTATGCTACTTACATTTTGTAAACATGTGTAGTCCATGTTTGCAGGTGACCCATTAAGGAAAGGGCTAATTAATCACAAGAAAAACGCATGTTTGCATAGTTTACGTAGCATAATTTTGCGTAAAACCTGTGTGACTCAGGAGACCATAACCATGGCAATAACACACAAAAAAAGTTGATTCACCCATTTACGTAAACCACTTCATTGAAACCGTTCAAGTACTTCATCCTCATAGGTTCAGTAGCAGCTCAATTCAGTAATCAGGTTAGTCTCAATTCTACTGCGGTTAAACGGCGGCCTATGATGTCCTCATCTAAAGATTATATAAAAACACACGACTCACTGTGTTTAGACTTTGGCGTGAGTCCGTTCATCCTCATAAGGTTCAGTAGCAGCATGTCAGTATGGTCGTCCCGCGCTTCCGGAACGCCGTAGACAGCACATAGAAGACGGCTAATGACGTCCTCATCTAGAGTTTACATAAAAACCCACGACTCACTGTGTTTAGATTTGGGCGTGAGTCCGTTCATCCTCATAAGGTTCAATAGCAGCATGTCAGTATGCGCCTGGTCGTCCCGAGCTTCGGGAACGCCGTGGACGGCGCATAGTTGGCAGCTTATGTAGTCCTCATCTAAAGCTTACATAAAAACACACAACTCACTGTGTTTAGATTTTGGCGTGAGTCCGTTCATCCTCATAAGGTTCAGTAGCAGCATGTCAGTATGCGCCTGGTCATCCCGTGCTTCCGGAACACCATAGACAGCACATAGAAGGCGGCTAATGACGTCCTCATCTAGAGTTTACATAAAAACACACGACTCACTGTGTTTAGACTTTGGCGTGAGTCCGTTCATCCTCATAAGGTTCAGTAGCAACATATCAGTATGCGCCTGGTCGTCCCGAGCTTCTGGAACGCCGTGGACGGCGCATAGTAAGCGGCTTATGATGTCTTCATCTAAAGCTTACATAAAAACACACGACTCACTGTGTTTAGACTTGGGCGTGAGTCCGTCCATCCTCATAAGGTTCAGTAGCAGCATGTCAGTATGCGCCTGGTCGTCCCGTGCTTCCGCAATGCCGTGCTCGCAGCAAAACATTCGGCTTATGTCATTCTTATCTATGTAACCTAAAAATACACGACTCACTGTGTTTAGACTTTGGCGTGAGTCCGTTCATCCTCATAAGGTTCAATAGCAGCATGTCAGTATGCGCCTGGTCGTCCCGTGCTTCCGAAACACCATAGACAGCACATAGAAGGCGGCTAATGACGTCCTCATCTAGAATTTACATAAAAACACACAACTCACTGTGTTTAGGCTTGGGCGTGAGTCCGTTCATCCTCATAAGGTTCAGTAGCAGCATATCAGTATGCGCCTGGTCGTCCCGTGCTTCCGGAACGCCGTGTACGGCGCATAGTAAGCGGCTCATGTCCTAATCTAAAGCCTACATAAAAACACACAACTCACTATGTTTCGACTTTGGCGTGAGTCCATTCATCCTCATAAGGTTCAGTAGCAGCATGTCAGTATGCGCCTGGTCGTCCCGTGCTTCCGGAACGCCGTGGACAGCGCATAGTAAGCGTCTTATGATGTCTTCATCTAAAGCTTACATAAAAACACACGACTCACTGTGTTTAGACTTGGGCGTGAGTCCGTTCATCCTCATAAGATTCAGTAGCAGCATGTCTATGCGCCTGGTCGTCCCGTGCTTCCGGAACACCATAGACAGCACATAGAAGGCGGCTAATGACGTCCTCATCTAGAGTTTACATAAAAACACACGAATCACTGTGTTTAGATTTGGGCGTGAGTCCGTTCATCCTCATAAGGTTCAATAGCAGCATGTCAGTATGCGCCTGGTCGTCCCGCGCTTCGGGAACGCCGTGGACGGCACATAGTTGGCAGCTTATGTAGTCCTCATCTAAAGCTTACATAAAAACACACGACTCACTGTGTTTAGACTTTGGCGTGAGTCCGTTCATCCTCATAAGGTTCAGTAGCAGCATGTCAGTATGCGCCTGGTCGTCCCGTGCTTCCGGAACACCATAGACAGCACATAGAAGGCGGCTAATGACGTCCTCATCTAGAGTTTACATAAAAACACACGACTCACTGTGTTTAGACTTGGGCGTGAGTCCGTTCATAAGGTTCAGTAGCAGCATATCAGTATGCGCCTGGTCGTCCCTTGCTTCCGGAACGCCGTGGACGGCGCACAGTAAGCGACTTATGATGTCTTCATCTAAACTATCTAAAGCTTACATAAAAACACACAACTCACTATGTTTAGACTTTGGCGTGAGTCCGTTCATCCTCATAAGGTTCAATAGCAGCATGTCAGTATGCGCCTGGTCGTCCCGTGCTTCCGGAACGCCGTGGACGGCGCACAGTAAACGGCTTATGATGTCAGAGCTGGCCGCGGTCGGGAGCGCGCACGCGCCTTCTATGTCGTTCTCACCTGTGGCACGTAAAAATAGCATTGCAGTATTATACGGGAATCACAACTTTGTCGAGCGTATGGCAATTGCTTTAAAGATCTAGAAACTTTAGAATTGTAAGCGTATCGATCTCCTAACTTAGCAAGCCGATACGTATTGTTTGTCCCTTTTATATGTGTATAAAAACGAAAGGAACAATAGTACATTGTGCATCAAGGGAGGTAAGTACGGAATTACTAACGAGAGTGTTAGAAGCCCGACGCCGTCAGGCGGAGGGCTTTTATGACTCGAGTTAGTATTCCGCTTACCGACCCTGATGCATACAATGTTTTTCATCACACTTGCCGACAAAAAAATAAGTTTTAAGACATAATATTATTAAATGACGTACTGACATTTCTATTACTCCCTAGGGAATTTCACTTTTCTATTACTCCCGCTGCGCGCGCAAACAATGGCGCGCTTAGACAGCAAGTGTGATGAAAACAATACTTTTTGGCTTGCTAAGTTAAGAGACCTTTATGAATAAGAGGGCCAGTCATTAAATATTATGCACCGAAAATATATTTTCTTAAATTGTTAGTAGTTAAAAAATGCATCACGCACCCGGACAATGTTTTATGAATATGCGAATGACCGACATTTGGAAAAAATTACGATTTACAGATGGTATTTTAAGATATATTTAACACGGTAAGTTACATTACGTCGAATAGAGCACATTAGTATCAAAATAGGGGAAATGTGATAGGAAACAGGACGAGAAATTTACTTGCAAATAATTTTAAGTAAAAATCAAAATCATCAAACGATAAAATCAAAATTCAATGGTACAGTATGACCAATAATAAGGTTTATAATAACTGTAATAAGATCATGTTGGGTGAGTGAAACACTTCCCGCTTTACGAGGCCCAAATTATTGCATAGAAAATACAGGATGTTACTTTTTCACCGGTACAATAAATTTTACCATATCATTGGTATCGATAATAGATCACATTTATCTAATAAAATTAACCCTTAATAAGGCATCAGTCACACCTAAATTTCATTGGGTTTGACACATATTCATTGACAGAATAAGTTTCAAAATGAGGTGGTAAATATATTACCATTGCCCTATTAAGGGTTAACAGATTTTTTATTTATCCTTCGTGCAATTATAACATAATGGACGCACTAATTACAAGGCGTCAACAGTGCGGTATGACGAAGGCGGCCGAAAGGGGTAATCCAACCCGTTGACATTTCAAACAAACAGTTGACAGTTCGTGCGATTTGCTAGTTATGCACGTCGATAGATGCGTAATACGACTACATTTCGTTAGATTTGCGGATAACTTCGACCATTAGTATTTTAGTTTTTTTGTTCCAACAAAAATGCTACTATTTTAGACTACTATTTCGTATGTTGATTAATTATACTGGTGATAAAATAACCATCTACATGAAGTGTTACCCCGTTGTTTGGCATTCCCTACTTGACCTTAAATGAATATATTGTAAAATCATTGAAATAATACTCACTAGCAACTGGGGTATCCATTTAAAATTGAAAAAGTAAAATAAAACTATGCACAATTTTATAATTATTGTATTTATAACATCTGGTGATATTTTTCACCATCTTCAAATATCTTTAATTATTTATTAACTATCCGACACATATGTAATCAAATTCTATACCTTTGTCAGATAGTTAAGGGTTTACATAGTATTATATCAAAACGTACAGTCGCCACCAGATATTGAGCCCCGTCCGGAGCGCGCAATAGTATCTGAGCACGGCTCTATCGTTATGGAAATAATGGCGTGTTCAGATATTTTTGAACGCTCCGGATGCTAGGATACATGTCATGGCGACTGTACCTATAATAATTAACGTCAACAATATTCGTTTTAAATATGCTTAAGCAATCACAAATGCAAATGCATATTATGCCTACTACCTGTCTTAAGCAGATTGAAAAAAATTTAACATTTATCAGCTTCAGCACACTAAAGTTCAAAAAATTAAGAAAAGCATGAAATGAAGAAAATCGCATTTGTAAGGAACACTTTTGATTAATTGCTGGGAGTACAAAAGTTGATAATGATAAAACATAATTACCAATAATGTTAAACCGAATATCGTTATTTCCCAACTATTATTTTCATAATTGACTGAACGAAAATATATTATAATCATATATATAACATAGCAACATTCTCATTATATATGCTTGTAGCTTAAATCGTAATGGTATTGTAACAGGCAGAAAATGCCAAATCGTTGTTATTGGTATCTTATATCTATGATTTTTATAAAAAAAATGTTACTTCTAAAGCCCTGTTTCACCAACCTCGAATAAAACACATCTGTCAAATAAATGTTAGCAGTCCTTTTCTATTCTATACTTGAGGTCAGGGATCGGATACCGGTTTTTTCTCCATACAAAAGAACGGTTCGAATTCCGTTCTTTTTCGTTCTTCGGTTTATAATTTTTTTGTTAATGGAGTAATTGAAAAATATGATGTTTATAATTACATGAAATGTTGAATACTACATAATGAGCGTAAAACATTTTAAAATATTGAGCTATATCGAGGTTTTTCTAAAAAACCGGTTCCGATCCCTGCTTGAGGTAAAGGACAATTTTATATAACGGATAAATTTATCCGAGGATGATGAAAAAAGCCGTGAGTGTAAGAAAAAGTTATTTTAGTATAACAAGTAATACCATATTTAGCTGCTAAAAGGTTGTTTAAAAAGGGTAAAATCTATAGAGATTTGCCAGGTAATATTGAATTGACGGTGGTACAATTATTGATCTATTGTTGCGGCGTTACACGTTTCCCAAGCCTCGGCAAGTCTAAGGGTGCGGCTCCACTGACGCGGAGAGGAGCTGTGATGTGACAAATTGACCAATTACATTCTTCAAATTCAAAATTCGAAACACTGTGATGCGGTCTTATTGGCCAATTTTCCACATCTCCGCTCCTCTCCGCATCAGTGGAGCCGCACCCTAAGGACAGGGCTCTGTTGCAAAACAGTACACAATCTACATTAAAAGATAATCTTTCAAATAATTGGGTAAGGGCTTCAGAGGCGCTAGCAAAACGTAGAAAACCCATTCTCATAGTAAAAAAATACATGACCACAAAGCGTAAATTTCGATGCTACTGTAATAAATAGGTAACGTTCTGAAGTCTTATACCCTCCACCTTATACTTAAAAATTTGGATGCTACTGTAATAAACAGGTAACCTTCTGAGGTCTTACGCTCCATCTTATACTTGTGGCGATCTGTGATTAAGGAGAATCACCTTTCAGTATAATATATCTGTACCCTACTTGTTTCTGTCAAGGTTTGATAATTCTAGGGTTGCCTAGTGAAACCCGATAAGTCGAGATAACTATTCATTGAAATGATAACCTCACGCAAGTGTCATATAATTCGTATTCAAATAAATAAATAATAATGATGTATCTTCACTTTCTACGGTTAAGCGGTATTATTAAAAGGTCTTGCCCATTTTGGCTGTACAGATGAAGTGAGAAATGACTTGCCTTCGGAAACGTTCGTCAACGTCATGCTGTTTCAGTCTCTGAGACTGACAGTAATAGTTGTCATGCTACTTCAGTCAGACTCGGTGACACTGCCTGAAACAGCATGTGTTTACGAACGTTTCCGAAGGCAAGTAATTTCTCACTACACCTGTATCTTTGTATCACTTCGGGCCTGTTTGTATGCATGAGGGTGAAACTTTTTTCTGTCTGTTATTGTCATGGTTACGGTCGCCTGAATCACGCTGGTTTTACGCAAAATTATGCTACTTAATTTATGCAAACATGCATATAGTCCATGTTTGTAGAGGGCCCATGAAGGAAAGGGTTTATTAACACCAGAAAAATGCATGTTTGCATAGTTTAAGTACCATAACTATGCATAAAACCACTGTGTCTAAGGCGACCGTAACCATGGTAATAACAGACAGAAAAAAGTTGATTCACCCATGATAATCGGCTTTTCTTTTTACGGTTAAGATTTAGAATTCTAACCAAAGGCGGAATGTACATCTAATTGTCAAAGGGATTGACTAAACAATTTTATCGACTTGTAGATGTTACAGAATACTCATCTACGTCGCGGGTACTCGATGATGAGGATCCTCTAAATGGATGGAAACATGTCGAGCAAGTATCAACTTAAATTACATGAGTAAACCCGTTCGATAAATATTTAAATAAGGTTATGAAATCGCTTATTCATTGCTGGTCTTGCTGCGCGTAGATATTATCAAACCGGAATCAGAAGGGGATACGAAACTACTGTTGACACAACAAATGACACAACATTTACCAAGAAAAGAGTTGTTTATAGATGTATGATTGATTAATTAATCTATTGTATGTAAGTCTCAGCACTTAAACTATGAATATATAAATGGCGTGAAGAACTTGATAACTCGAGATGAAAAGTAGAAGAAATTTTAACATAAATTTGTAATAAATTTAATTCCCTTTCTATCTCGAGTTAGTTCTTCACGCCATGCACCGAATATCCTAGATTGACTACACTGTTGTGTCAACAGTTTCAAATCCCATTCTAATCGCGGTTTAATAATACCTCCAGGGCAGGGCTCGGGTATAGTCGCAGGGACAGTTATTGCGGGTCTTGCTGCTTTTAGACACGTCCGGAGGGAGGGGGGTAGGGGGTGTGGAGGGTCAGTGGGTACATTATCGCTGGGACAGTTATAGCGGCTCTTGTTGCGCGTGGACACGTCTGGAGGGGGTGGGGAGGATCAGTGAGTATGTTGTCGTAAGGACAGTTATTGCGGGTCTTGCTGCGTTTAGAAACGTTCGGGGTGGGGGGGGGAGTCGGGTCAGTGAGTATGTTGGTCGAAGACACAGTTATTGCGAGTCTTGCTGCGTTTAGACACGTCCGGAGTGTGGGAGGGGTCAGTGAGTATGTTGTCGCAGGGACAGTTATTGCGGGTCTTGCTGCGTTTAGACACGTCCGGAGGGGGTTTGGGGTAGGTGAGTGTGTTGTCGCAGGGACATTTATTGCGGGTCTTGCTGCGTTTACAAACGTCCGAAGGGGGGGTTGGGGGGGTGTCAGTGAGTATGTTGTCGCAGGGACATTTATTGCGGGTCTTGCAGCGTTTAGAGACGTCCGGAGGGAGGGGCAGTGAGTGTGTTGTCGTAGGGACATTTCTTTTGCTGCGTTTAGAAACGTCCGGAGGGGGGGGGGATGTCAGTGAGTATGTTGTCGGAAGGACAGTTATTGCGGGTCTTGCTGCGTTTAGACACGTCCGGAGGGAGGGGCAGTGAGTGTGTTGTCGCAGGGACTTCTCTTTTGCTGCGTTAGGGGGGGGGGGGGGGGGTCAGTGAGTAAAACGTCCCTTCGAAGACACAGTTATTGCGGGTCTGGCTGCGTTTAGAAACGTCCGGGGGGGTTGGGCAGTGTCAGTGAGTATGTTGGTCGAAGACACAGTTATTGCGGGTCTTGCTGCGTTTAGAAACGTCCGAAGGGGGGGGGGGGGGCAGTGAGCATATAGTCGCAGGGACAGTTATTGTGGGGGGGGGGGTCAGTAAGTATGTTGGTCTCAGACACAGTTATTGCGGGTCTGGCTGCGGGCGCTGCCTGCGCGCGGAGTAGGGCTGCGAGCGGCGGCGGTGGCGGTAGGCGCAGTACACGCGGCGCGGCTGCTCCGCGCACCAGCTGCAGCCCGAGGTGCCACCAGATGACACATCTACGACGGGAGGGGAAAGGGTAGGAGTGGGGATAGTTGGGATTTTATAATGAGGTTTAACACTTGAGAGGTCATTTTTTTTAATAACATATTTTCTTACCCCCTTATTCATAAACGTCTCCTAAAAGTTAGGTAGTATGTTGTCGCAGACACAGTTATTACAGGGCTTGCTGCGTGTGAAAACGTCCGGCGGGGTGGTAGGAAGGGGCAGTGAGTATGTCGTAAGGACAGTTATTGCGGGTCTTGCTGCGTTTAGACACGTCTGGAGGGGGGGGGGGGAAGTGAGTATGTTGTCGCAGACACAGTTATTGCGGGTCTTGCTGCGTTTAGAAACTTCTGGGAGGGGGGGGGGGATATGGTGGGGTCAGTGAGTATGTTGGTCGCAGGGACAGTTATTGCTAGTTTTGCTGCGTTTAGAAACTTCTGGGGGGGGATATGGGGGGGGTTCAGTGAGTATGTTGTCGCAAGGACAGATATTATGGGTCTTGCTGCGGTTAGAAACGTCCGAAGGGGGGGGGGGTCGGGTCAGGGAGCATGTTGGTCTCAGACACAGTTATTGCGGGTCTTGCTGCGGGCGCTGCCTGCGCGCGGAGTAGGGCTGCGAGCGGCGGCGGTGGCGGTAGGCGCAGTACACGCGGCGCGGCTGCTCCGCGCACCAGCTGCAGCCCGAGGTGCCACCAGATGACACATCTACGACGGGAGGGGAAAGGGTAGGAGTGGGGACAGTTGGATTTTATAATCTGAGGTTTAACACTTGAGAGCTCATTTTTTCTTACCCCCTTATTCATAAACGTCTCCTAAAAGTTAGCTAGTATGTTGTCGCAGACACAGTTATTACAGGGCTTGCTGCGCGTGAAAACGTCCGGAGGGGTGGTAGGGAGGGGCAGTAAGTAAGTTGTAGCAAGGACAGTTATTGCGGGTTTTGTTGCGTTTAGAAACGTCCGGAGGGAGGGGGGGGGGGGCTATCAGTGAGTATGTTGGTCGAAGACACAGTTATTGCGGGTCTTGCTGCGTTTAGAAACGTCCGGGGGAGGGGGGGTCAGTGAGCATGTTGGTCTCAGACACAGTTATTGCGGGTCTTGCTGCGGGCGCTGCCTGCGCGCGGAGTAGGGCTGCGAGCGGCGGCGGTGGCGGTAGGCGCAGTACACGCGGCGCGGCTGCTCCGCGCACCAGCTGCAGCCCGAGGTGCCACCAGATGACACATCTACGACGGGAGGGGAAAGGGTAGGAGGGGACAGTTGGGATTTTATAATGAGGTTTAACACTTGAGAGCTCATCATATTTTCTTGCCCCCTTCTCTTCAGTTATCAAACCGAGAAGTATCGTTAGTCCCTATCGTTCTTGTATACAAATTGAAAAGACCGAAAGGGACAAACTGTTTATCGGCTTGTTAAGTTAGGAGACGTTTATGAATGCCTAAGGCGGTTAAGGTGGAATAAGACGTTTATGAATAATAATTTAATTAATAATGATTACAGACAGTTATTGTGGGTCTTGCTGCGTTTAGAAACGTCCGGAGGGGGGCAGTGAGTATGTTGTCGCAAGGACAGTTATTGCGAGTCTTGCTGCGTTTAGACACTTTCGGTGGGGGGGTATTGGGGGGGTCAGTGAGTGTGTTGTCGCAGGGACAGTTATTGCGGGTCTTGCTACGTTTAGACACGTCCGGAGAGGGGGGGGGGGGGGTTCAGTGAATATGTTGGTCGAAGACACAGTTATTGCGGGTCTTGCTGCTTTTAGAAACGTCCGGAGGGGGGGTTGGGGAGGGTCAGTGAGTATATTGTCGCAGGGACAGTTATCGCGGGTCAAGTGTGTATGCTGGTCTCAGACACAGTTATTGCGGGTCCTGCTGCGGGCGCTGCCTGCGCGCGGAGTAGGGCTGCGAGCGGCGGCGGTGGCGGTAGGCGCAGTACACGCGGCGCGGCTGCTCCGCGCACCAGCTGCAGCCCGAGGTGCCACCAGATGACACATCTACGACGGGAGGGGAAAGGGTAGGAGTGGGGACAGTTGGGATTTTATAATCTGAGGTTTAACACTTGAGAGCTCATTTTTTAAATAATTTTTTTTCTTACCCCCTTACTCATAAACGTCTCTTAACTTAGCAAACCGAGAAGTATCGTTGGTCCCTATCGGTCTTATACACATTGATAAGACCGAATGGGACCAACTTTTCGGCTTGTTAAGTTTGGAGACGTTTATGAATAAGGGGGTGACTAATAGCAAGTAATGTATACAGATTTTCTCTATGTCACAATATTGATATTGTGATAGAAAAGCGCATTTGACAATCGAAATCGAATATTGAACGTGATAAGAGTTGTGCATCTTAATTCATAGAATTTCAATGGTGAAATTATTTTCTCAACATGTTAAGCAGATAATTTGACGCATTTTTTGTAAATTGTTATTATGTGTACTGAATAATCTTTTGCCATCGCATTTTCATGGAAACGCCCAAATTTATATATTTCTGTCTCAATTAGCTTCAGTGCAAAGGATGCTGAAGTTTATTGTGAAAGCAATATGAATTCGGACGTTTTCGTGAAAATCGCAAGGAAACGAACTATGCACTACATCTGTTTTATCCGAAGTCTTAAAAAACATCCGTGTTGTGATAAACTCTCAAATGCTAGACGGTTTTGTTATAAAATGTCAACTATTCGCAACTCTCATGATTCCACCGGTCCCCTCCGCGCTCCACGTATAGTGAACTAGCAGCTTAAGTATCTATTAATTTTTATCACACTCCACACGATTATGTAGATTTAACCCGGGGAGCATGACCCAGGGTATCTCATACCCACCCCTGTCACTTATGTCAATAATGACAAAGTCTATTTTGCAATGTTATTTTTTTACCTCATGCTCGCCGGGTTAAACTGGCTGGCAAAGAATACCATGCAGATACTTAAGCCGCGATTGACGTATCGAGTTATTCCAATGGGGCACATTCTAGAAATCTGGATATCCAACCGCGCGCAGCTAATTCAAGATTTGCTGTCAGTATTTGAGCAACCGATCACTTACTATCAAGCCATGACTAAAACAACAATTATAGAAGCTTTAATCACCTAGCCTGAATGGTTATAGCCTATTCAATATTACTTGGCAAACTACCTATTTATTGTAATTTAATAAATAATTAATTTCATATTCAATATAAATACATGTTACTTGAAGCAAACGCGATGAACGAAGCGAGGCGAGGAACCGGAAGATTCATCAGAGTTATTGTAACAAAGGTTGTGGATAAGGTAAAGGGAGATTTTATTCGGATTGTATATGGATAGGTTTGGAATAATAGTTACCTGTATCTATATTCTAAAGTAACATAATCTGGGAAAATTCTTAAGCTATTCTTACCTGACATGGTTTCTTCATCCACATCGTTCTCTTCATTGGAGTTTTCATCGGCGTGACATGGATTGTTCTCGTCCGTGAACACTTCCAGTTCACTGAACATCAGATCCTATGGAAAAAAATCTGGAATAAGAATCTAGTAAGGGGCGGCCTTATGAGAATGTGTGAATTGGGAATTTAACCACAATCGTTGAAAGAACAGTGATTAGTCTGGTATGTTTCGAATTCGAACGATACGAAACAAAAGCAGCTCTATTACTAGCTCGAAACATCGAATACATCTAGGAAAAGTTTACTTGAATAAGTATACCGGGGCTTACTAGGATGAGCCTCTACTAAGATAGTAGAGAGACTGCTATAAATCTTATCCCTATCGACTCACCATCAAGCTTTTCGCGTCAATCGGCTAGCAACATTATGCGTGAAAAGAACAAGAACAAAATTAAAAAAAGCATTGGTTATTGTAAAATATGTAATCAGAATTTAATTATACGTTACACATATAAATTGTATTTGTTTTTCATCTACTAGGCTGAATACACGGCCATTTAATACATTTTGTCTACCACCACTAAATATTCACATCAGGCGACATTGGCATATGTGGCAATATCTACTACGGAGGCAGAGTAGTTATGCAAGTATTAGGGCTGTGCGGGTAGGTCGTGCAGTTTGAGCGCCAGTTTTCCTTCACTACACTTCAGTTTTGTGTTCAGTTCAGGCGATGATATGTCAAGCAGTGGACGGATAAAGTCTAATGCTGTGATACTGAGTATCATCATTATTAGTGATCGTTATCAACGTGCACTTTCCGTGGCAATGGCTATGGTTGACAGAAAAAGTAACAAATATGAAAATTATATTTAGTCCTATTATTCTAAAATAAAATGGTACTCGCTTTAGGATACACACAAATTTTTATTCTACTATAAAGACGAATAACATTAATTTATGTCACATTTATAGTGCTGTAAATGACATTTTGCGTAGTCATTTTTTTTAGTCTTAATGAATATTCAAGTCACTATTTCAAGTGGAGTAAGACCAGAGTTATAATGGATTTTTCAATTTGACGTGAAAGTGCGACAGTCGAATCTGTTGAATAAATATAAGTCGTTTAATCATTATATTTGAATAAGTTATTAAAATATGTGTAAGCAATAATTAATGAATTATTATAATTAAAAATACTGAAATTTGTGAAATATTAATGATTAATAAAATACCTGTATATTTGTTTTTTCTGTCAACCATACTTTGCCACCGATACCGCACGTTGATAACGATCACTAATCATTATATCAGCCGAAAGACGTCCACTGCTGAAAATAAGCCTCCCCCAAAGATTGCCACTGATGAGTATACCGCCATACAAATATTGTACTAACCCCCGCATCACTACTGGACTCGGAAGCGAGCGGCTGTGTGGGCAGCTCGCGCGGTTCGGGCGCGGGTTCGGGCCCGCTGGTGCACGCGTTCAGTTCCGGCGATGACATTGATGCGCATAACGCCGCTTCTGTGTGTGGGGTTTCCGTTACTGGGACTGAGGCTACAGCTGTGAAAAAACGTTCATTTAGTTCAGAGGCTCTACCACGAACATCGAAAATTCTTTGTATATCATTCTCATGACGCTTTCGTTGAACTGAGACAAATACTAACGGTAGGACTGCAGATTTATAAAGTTGCAATATTTATTCAAAGGGATCTCGAAATTAATTGCGGTACTTATTACCCGACGTCTTTGTAAAGTACAAAAAGACTATCAACGAGGTTTTTCACCGGCCTCTGAAATTTCAGACGTCTCATAATCAGCAACTTTTGCTATGGCGTAAAACCCGAATTCTCAAAAAAAATGTGTCATCCAAAATGTCAAAATCAAAAGACCAAAGTTTATAAAACAGAATTTTTTTCTCGTGATTTCTGGGTTGATTTCATAGTACCTCATATACAGAGTGTTTTTTTTAAGTGGGACAGTATGGGGAAATCGAAAACTATAGAAGATACAAGGAAGCTGTCTTAGGAGACATAAGCTATTTTTTTGAGATAATAATTTTGGCATTTTCAAAATTTTGGTCAAGTGCGAGTTGTACCTAAAAATTCATAAAATTGATAAAAAAATTTTTTGACGCGGATCGACGTGATTTCATGCGTAGACAATTTTATTGTATTGGATAAAAAAAATCTGAACAGCAGAAGTTAGTCAAATTTAAGAAAACCATTTCTCATATTACATCCACTGTGAAGTGTCTACCTACTACTGCAAGGTCATATTTAAAAAAGTATTACCTACACTTTTCGAACACGATATTTGAATTTGGAACGTTTTATTTAAGTTCAAAAGGATTTTAATAAGTTACATATCGCGAACTCATAAAGAAAAAAAAAACTTTAAATTTGGAATGACCATTGAGTCTCTATTCGTATTTTGATATTTGTTGGATATTTTCATTATTTTTTTCTTTATGAGCTCGAGACATGTAACTTATTAAAATCCTTTTGAACTTAAATAAAACGTTCCAAATTCAAATGTCGTGTTCGAAAAGTGTAGGTAATACTTTTTTAAATATTGACCTTGCAGTAGTAGGTAGACACTTCACAGTGGATGTAATATGAGAAATGGTTTTCTTAAATTTGACTAACTTCTGCTGTTCAGATTTTTTTTATCCAATACAATAAAATTGTCTACGCATGAAATCACGTCGATCCGCGTCAAAAAAAATTTTTATCAATTTTATTAATTTTTAGGTACAACTCGCACTTGACCAAAATTTTGAAAATGCCAAAATTATTATCTCAAAAAAATAGCTAATGTCTCCTAAGACAGCTTCCTTGTATCTTCTATAGTTTTCGATTTCCCCATACTGTCCCACTTAAAAAAAACACTCTGTATATGGCGAGTCTGAGGTTTTCTGTGGCTGGTAATACACCCTGAGACCCTACCGGGAACCACGATCGACATATTGTCTCTCTCTATCTCTCTCGTGCAAATTCATACCTAAGTTTGACAGGGTAAGGGCTAACCCCCTTATTCATAAACGTCTGCTAACTTAACAAGCCGCTAATAATTGTTTGTCCCTTTCGGTGTTAATAATGTGTCCATAAGAGCAAAAGGGACAAACGATTATTAGCAGCTTGTTAAGTTAGCTGACGTTTATGAATAAGGGGGTAAGTGTGTAGGTTGCTTGTCACCGCCTGGTTGATTGTCAATACCTGCGACCATAAATAACATGGACGTCTAACGCCAGCTCAAAAATGCCCCCAAAAACAATTGTTCAATTGTGCCAAGATGGGCAGGACATAGCGCTTTTCTTAACACCGCGCATATTTCGGCGCAACATCTTTGACAAATGTTTATAGATATAGCCAATCAAAACTGTGATGGACCAATCACAACTATTTTTAAATGGCGGTTTAAGTTTTTATAGGTTGATTTTGAAATTATTTGCCGTGACGCATTGAAGAGGGAGTGACACTTGTCAACTAAAATTCAGGACCGCTTTTGAAAGGCAATTTAGTATGGCGTGCGGCTTCCATGTTTTATTTGTTCGTAGGTCGATACCCACCGGCAAGTTCGTCCTTGCTGGCCGCGTGCTTGTTGGGCAGCTTGCTGGGCACGCGGGAGGGTGCCCTCGGGGCGGCGGCGCTCAGTAGCGTGTGGAGGCTCACTAGCGCCATGTTGTCGGCGCCGCTGCTAGAGCCGAGAGGGTTCGTATTTGTTCGTAGGTCAATACCCACCGGCTAGTTCGTCCTTGCTGGCCGCGTGCTTGTTGGGCAGCTTGCTGGGCACGCGGGAGGGTGCCCTCGGGGCGGCGGCGCTCAGTAGCGTGTGGAGGCTCACTAGCGCCATGTTGTCGGCGCCGCTGCTAGAGCCGAGAGGGTTCGTATTTGTTCGTAGGTCAATACCCACCGGCTAGTTCGTCCTTGCTGGCCGCGTGCTTGTTGGGCAGCTTGCTGGGCACGCGGGAGGGTGCCCTCGGGGCGGCGGCGCTCAGTAGCGTGTGGAGGCTCACTAGCGCCATGTTGTCGGCGCCGCTGCTAGAGCCGAGAGGGTTCGTATTTGTTCGTAGGTCAATACCCACCGGCTAGTTCGTCCTTGCTGGCCGCGTGCTTGTTGGGCAGCTTGCTGGGCACGCGGGAGGGTGCCCTCGGGGCGGCGGCGCTCAGTAGCGTGTGGAGGCTCACTAGCGCCATGTTGTCGGCGCCGCTGCTAGAGCCGAGAGGGTTCGTATTTGTTCGTAGGTCAATACCCACCGGCTAGTTCGTCCTTGCTGGCCGCGTGCTTGTTGGGCAGCTTGCTGGGCACGCGGGAGGGTGCCCTCGGGGCGGCGGCGCTCAGTAGCGTGTGGAGGCTCACTAGCGCCATGTTGTCGGCGCCGCTGCTAGAGCCGAGTGGGTTCGCTGATCTAAGGCAAAACGGTTTTAGCGTGAACCTTACGGTAGAAACAAGGAATATTTGAAGGGTACACGGAAAAACATGTTTTTTTTTTTTTTTTTTTTTAGTTTATTTAGGAAACACACAGTCACATACAAGTTTTGACATATGATGAAGGTATACAAACAGACCTATAGTTCCATAAAATATAAGTACTACATGTTCGTTACATTTCGGGTACAGGATAGGTAAATAGGCGCCTTCGCGATAATCTACGGCGCGCTCCATGGGAAAACAAATCTTGATAGAAATTGTTAACTAATAAAATAGGAAGATATATGATTATAAGCTAACATAGTTATAAATAGTAATGCAATAGTAATGCAATAGCATATTATGGGTTAAGCAAACATGACAAATGAAAAATACATTTACGAGTACAATATTAAGAAAAGATCAAGTTCCGCAAACCACTACTATATTTCAAGAATGATAGTGAAAAAATATCGAGGTTCATGAAGTTTAAATTATATTCATAACAAGCTCGTCTGAAGAAAGTATTTCTGGCAAAATTTGAATGACAGAAACTGACATGAAATGTTAGGGGGTGCCGAGGGGGAACGCGGCGAGGCAGTTTGAGAAACACCTTTTCAAGTAGTGTGGGTGAGTCAATGAGGTTATTCAAAAGCTTATATAAAAACATTTGGTCTATATAAACGCGGCGTTTAACTAAAGGAGCCAGCACTTGACGGTTGTCCATAGTATCTGATAGATTCAGACCATGGCGAAAATTGAGCGACTTTAACAATATTTTCTGAATCCTTTCGATTCTATTCTTATGAACAGTATACTGGGGGGTCCAAATGATACAACCGAATTCTAGAATGCTCCGGACATAGGAATAATATAAAACGATTAGTGTATTTGGATCCTTAAATGGTTTAGATAGTCTAAGAATCATACCTAACTGTTTGTAGGCCTTTGCAGTGATATGGTCAATGTGTGAAGTGAAATTTAGCTTTGAATCTAAAAGAATACCTAGGTCTCTGACTACTGAAACTCTGTTTATTTGGTTTCCTAAGAAGTTATAATTAAACAGAAAGGGTTCTCGCTTGTGTGAGAAGGTGATACAGCTACATTTGTTTGGGTTTAGAAGAAGTTGATTAGAGTGGCAGTAAGAGGCAAAACTCTCAAGGTCACGCTGCAGGTCAAGGCAGTCATTATTTGTTTTTATAATTTTAAAAAATTTCGTGTCATCTGCGTAGACAAGGTGCCGTGACCTATGAAGAGATGAGCCTATGTCATTGACATATAAAATAAATAAAAGTGGCCCTAAATGGGAGCCCTGGGGGACCCCTGAATCGATGGTTAAGTATCTAGAAATATAGCCTCTTAGTGATACTGCCTGGCTTCGATTTTTAATGTAAGATTCAAGCCACCTATAGAGGTCGCCGTGTATACCGAGATCGTATAATTTATGCAGTAACAGAGTGTGATTGATTTTATCGAATGCTTTTGAGAAATCGGTATACACGGCATCCACCTGATAACCATTGTCAAGTGCGTTTAAAATGAAGTCTGTGAAGGTGGCAAGATTTGTATCGACACTTCGGCCACGAAGGAAGCCATGTTGGTCTGGGGAAATTACACGAATAACACAATTAGTTTATGTTCAGTGCTTAAAAAAAATAAAACCTTATCCTGTTAAAAGTAAGGTGGTCCTTCTGTAATTTGAATTGACTAGACATGTTCTTTCCGTGGACCCTTCATTTTATGTTGAAATTAAGTCAGAGCTAGAATAGAATCCGATGAGAGATGTATATTTGTGACGATAAATGTCATTCCATCGGTGGGTTAGTGCTAAAAAAAATCATGGCAAATTCGCACCTTATTCTGTTAACAGTAAGGTAGTTTTTCCTTCTGTAATTTGAATTGACTAGATATGTTCTTTCCGTGGACCCTTCAGTTTATGTTGAAATAGAGTCTGAGCTAGAATACAATCCGTAAACACTTTGTCCTCGTTAACACCTCGTATAAGAGAGATGTATATTTGTGACGACAAATGTCATTCCATCGGTGGGTTAACCCTTAAATGCATGACCTTGACAAAGATTTATTCAAATTTGAATTCTGACTTGCTGTCAATAGAGTCAAGAATACATGATGCATATTGTATACATCACTATGCATGTAAGGGTTAAAGAGCGATAGTCAATCATGATCAAACCCCGGATGACGGGAGCAAAAATGCGTTTGTCACTAGTGCAATAGTTAAATATCGACTATTCTATCGACATCCATACCAACATTATATGGATTAGAAATGTATTGATCAACGGTAATTTATGCAACCGTACGTAATCAGAGGCATTGCGATCTAAAATTGATAAACTATAATATGTCAAAAATACCTAGTACCATATGACAGTTACAAAACCAAAATTAAAGCCTAAAAAGCAGCTTGAATGTCATTCAGAAATTCAAAGTGCACTTGTTAAGATTACTTTTACATCCTCAAGGCGAAATTATTCACAAGAAATATCATAATAGTACGGTCAAATCGTACATAATTTTACCCTAAACTCGCAAATCAAGTAGTATCGCTGCATTTTTGGTATGTTGTTTAGACACCATATGGCAGTATAAAACCATATTTTGCAAGCAAAAAAAAGTTGTGCTAGCTGGGTAGTACGTGAAAAACTGCGAAATTTAGGGCCATTTTTTAGTTTCTGATTTTTATTAAAAAACCTTACGTTTTTTGATATCATATGTAAGTAAACGTTTAAAGACTGATAAATTTGCAACAAGTTGAGCTAACATGCATTACCGTAGGTCTTATAGTTTCAGAGATTCGAGACTTTAAATAGTACCCCTTTTTGTAAACTAGATAAAATTTTGTGTTTTGCTAACGTTTTCGACTTAATATCGCCTCACCTAATTATGCTACGAAAAACATGCAATAATGACCTTATAGCGCACTTAATGTTCTTTAATTTAAGGGTAAAATTAGGTCAGTGAACTTTGTAGTTGAAAGTATAAACCCGAAATTCCAAAGGCAGGAGGCCCGCAATCTAAGTTTTTCATACAAATCGCAAGTCGAGTTGCAAAGCTGCAATTTTGGTATATTATAAAAGCCTTATAGATATATACGAAAATGCATATTAAAAGAAAAACAAAAAAATTGTTTGGGCATAGGACGTAAAAAACGGAAAAAAGTTCGCACTTTTTTTAGTTTTTGACGTTTAACTTAAAATCTATTATCTTTTTGATGCTGATTGCTATAAAACTAAGAAAGGACATTAAATTTGAAAGGATTTGAGCTACGTTGCATCACCGTAAGTTATATATATTTTGAGATACGACATTTCATAAAGTGCCCTTTTATCAAAACATAAACAAATTTTAGGTTACGTTAAAGCTATTCACTAAATATTGGCAAAACGTTCGCGCTAAGAAAAAAAAGTAGCTGTAGAATAATAACTACATTAAATTTGGAACAAATTGAGCCGGTAACAATTACTGTAAGTCTTATAGTTGGGGGTATACGAGGCTTCAAAACATGCATTTATTTTCTTAACTTAATGAAGGGCACATTTTGAAATATCGTATCTCTAAATCTATATAATTTAGGGTTATGCAAGGTAGCTCAAATCCTTTCAAATTTAATATGTTTTCATAGTTTTATAGCAATCAGTATCAAAAAGTTATAGTTTTTCAGTTAAACGTCAAAAACTAAAAAAAGTCCGATTTTTTTCCAGTTATTTACGTCTTATACCTAAATCCTTTTTTTTGTATTCTTGTAATATGCATTTTCGTACATCCCTATAGAGCCTATATAATATACAAAAATTGCAGCTTTGCAACACGACTTGCCATTTGTATGAAAAACTTTGATAGCGGACCTCCTGCTTTTTGAATTTCGCGTTTTTAGTTTCAATGACATAGTTTACTGACCTGAATTTACCCTTAAATGAAAGAATATTAATTGCGCTATAAGATAATTATTTCATGTTTTTCGTAGCATAATTAGGTAAGGCGATATTAAACCAAAAACGTTAGCAAAACTCAACATTTTATCTAGTATACAAAACAGGGTACTATTTGAAGTCTCGAATCTCTGAAACTATAAGACCTACGGTAATGCATGTTATCTCATCTTGTTACAAATTCATTCGTCTTTAAACGTTACCTGATACATATTGTCAAAAAACGTAAGGCTTTTTTTATAAAAATCAGAAACTAAAAGTAGACAGTAAATTTCACAGTTTTTCACGTATAACGTAGCTAGCACAACTTTTTTTTGCTTGCAAAATGTGGTTTTATACTGCCCTATGGTGTCTAAATAACACACCAAAAATGCAGCTTTACTACATGTTTTGCGAGTTTAATGTACGATTTGACCGTACTATAATGTGTTCACTAAAAAAATTGGTGAATTCATATTAAAAATCTTATATATTTTTGATATCTGGAAAGGAAGTGGAACTACTAGGGAAACATAATTAGCATAATCTATAAATTTCAAATTAAAAAATCGTTCATATGGATGTCGATAGATTAGTCGATATTTAACTAAGCACTAGTGACAAACGCATGTTTGCTCCCGTCATCCGGGGTTTGATCATGATTCAAACGGTAAGACTTTAATACTCCATTAATAACATCATCGTAGTTCAATATGGTCAGGCCTTATGCTCATTTACACGGAAAAAACACACACGAAAACGTCAGCAGTCACTGTGGCATTATTGTACATAATACACTGAGTTATACCAAAACACGTCAGTTTTTAAACGAATCAATACAAACCCTGCCTTAGTACTCACGCATGAAACATGTATATCGTCGGTTGACAATCAAAACTCACTAAGTAACAAATACCTACTTGAAATAAAGCACGTATCTTAGTTCCGATTCAGTACAGACATACGACGTGGCTAAGAGTAGTGACAGTTTTTATAATGACTTTTGCTTGTCAGCCGACGATATGTAGAAAATAATATGATTTTGCTTCAAGTGAATGTCAATAAGCTCAAAACGACATGACAGCAACGAGCAACCGAGAAAAAAGAAGAGAAAGGCGTACCTAGAGGTAGAGGGCAGGTTGACGGGCAAATTGACGTGCAGATGACGGTCGACGGCGTAATCCCCGTAGCCGCACGCTCCGGCCGTCGACACGTCGTTGTTGCGGGACTCTTCGAACAGCACTGGCGTCAGGGATCCTAATGAAATAGTACATTACATGCCAAGGCCGTTTAACCTTTTCAACGCCTTCCCTCGCGCATCAAATTGTGACATACACGCCAGTATCTCTACTAATGAACAACGAAAATAAACCTTATCTGTCAGCAAGACAGTTACTTTGACAGCATACTCGATGACCACTTTAGTGGCTGCTGGCGTGGTAGGCAGGACAACACACGGCCACTTTAGTGGTTCTTGGCGTTGAAAAGGTTAAGTGGGAAATGTCTCGGATGACGTGTAATTGTAGGCCGAGGCGAAGCCGAGGCCGACAAACATGTGATACGAGGCTTTCCCTTTTAATGGCCGAGGTGTGTAATTGTATATACTATTTTTCTGCTCAACGGAGCCGGCAGGCCGCAGGCGGCAACTTAGTTTAGCGCAGCGGCCGGAAAAGTGCTGTTTGCCGGCCGGAGGGCAGAAAATAGTAATTACAGTAAATTTAAGAAGTCTCACATTCGAAAATGCATACTTTTCTAGGCAAATATCACAAACGTGAGACATTATTGTGAAGTGTGCTGAGCTTACTATATAAATATTTTCATAAAAATTCATATCATAACCTTTCGTCTGGGGTGTCAAAATAGGGTTTGTTCTGCGCCGGGTGTCACTGACCTGGGCTCACGAGGCGCTGGCTGCTGATGTGGGGACTGTACTTCCACTGCGGGAACAGGAGGGCCTCGTTGGAGCCGTCGACGGGTTTGTTCTGCGCCGGGTGTCACTGACCTGGGCTCACGAGGCGCTGGCTGCTGATGTGGGGACTGTACTTCCACTGCGGGAACAGGAGGGCCTCGTTGGAGCCGTCGACGGGTTTGTTCTGCGCCGGGTGTCACTGACCTGGGCTCACGAGGCGCTGGCTGCTGATGTGGGGACTGTACTTCCACTGCGGGAACAGGAGGGGCTCGTTGGAGCCGTCGACGGGTTTGTTCTGCGCCGGGTCGTCGGGGGCGCCCGGCGCGGCGGAGGAGGCGCGGGTCGCCGCCATCGAGTTGCGGGACATTTCGAGCGACAGGCGCTGAGAGAACAATAGTACATTACAACAGAAGCCGGGGAAATGAGGATTTCCGGCCAAACAAGCGTGTGAGCGAGGCCGGATAGGTAACGAGGCCGGGAATCCGTTTTCACGCCTAGGCATGTATAGTGCCTTTCTCAAACATACAAAGAAATACAAAAAAAATGACAATGTCGTCGAAATTAAGAAAAAAGTTACTTTGCAGGCCTAGACCTGAAAAGTATTATGAAATTCCATTTCCATCCCAGTGAGTTACTGTGCCCTAAAAGCGATACTTCCGAGTCTGTTTTAAGGAAAGTAAAGACAATATTTCATTGCATGTTTGAGAAAATAAATGATCATTTCGGTCAAGCGTGACCGAAACGCGTAAGGCGCGGTGGCTAGTTGGGATCACATGGATTAGAAAAAACGCTTGCGCCGCAATAGGGATGATGACTGTAGTTAAAATAAATTATTTAACATTATGCACGACATAATACACGAAGAAATTATTACTAAGATGTAGATTGCAGTCATTTTTGTACAGAACTTCTATTTAATAAATTAAAAAGAACATAAAAGAGTAGGTCATTTGGCAGTACTCAAACGTGACGTCACTTTTGAGTATTTCATATAAAATTCCATAGTGGTGATAGTTTTGACAGTTCGAAAAAAGATGCTGATTTGACTTGCCAGTCATCATGCCAATTCACGCGTGTCCGCTCAGTAGACGCTCGAGCTTGCTGAGGAGCGTCCATAAGAGTGGCCTGACTGCACGCCGTTTAATACATTGAGCGCCGGGAACTCCCGAGGGGAGTTCTCTGTGGGAGGTCCATTTTTGCTACAACGCGAAAAATTCAGGGGTCGGCTACGAGCGTAGCGCGTAGCTCTCGTTGGCAACGAAAATGTTAAGGAAAGACACATATATCGGCATGACATTAGTATGACACTGCGTACAGCTTTTCGCATGCTTTCGAGTTTCATACTAAACGGCCATTCGAGTTTCCTATTATACAGACAAAATAAGCCGCATTTAAGTCAAAACACAGACTGGTGTATCTGAGAGATAAAAAGTATTAAAAATATAAAAAGGAGATTCTACTGCATAATACCATATTACATCAAGAAGTCATAATTAGAGTTGATCTTTTCATCAACTGTAAATAATAAAAACCCTAATGTGGCCCGACGCATAGTTCCCAGAATGCTCGTCGCATTGCCTCTTTGTACGGCTGAACTGAGCTTCTCAGCGAAGTCCGACCCTGCCTGTAGGTCGCCAGACACACCGATCATTTTTTTTTTAAATTTCTTTAACAAGTTTCTTTTCATCACACCTGCTCGTAAAAAGTGTTATTATACGCAGGCATACTTGAACGTAATGAGCTGTATTATGCCCATGGGCAATAATGGATTTTCATACGATATTACGTCGCACTAGCGCGGCGCCGCTCCGCGCCGTGATTCTTTTTATAATTATGATGAATTTAAGTCATCCCTGATTTTGAGAAATGATTTAGACCATTTTAGAGTAGTTTTGTGAAAATATATAGTTTTATTTAGTTTTTTTGACTCACAGGTGTGATAAAAAACATTGTGTGTGCCACGGGCGGTACAAGAATTATGAACTCGTGTGAAGTATTTCTTATTTACCGCCCTTAATACACAATGTACTATTGTGTCTGACGACCAGGGCCCGAGGGTAATTATTTAGAAACTCTACACACCTCTTTGAGATCGTTAATCTGCAGAATATGCTGGCTGCGCATATTGATGAGCTGGTTGATGTACCACTGCTGGTCGCGGCAGCGCTGGTAGAACGTGGGCGGACGCACTTGGAACCTGTTGATTAAAGTTG
>JALPQI010016750.1:0-31393 GCA_025490895.1 Thaumatotibia leucotreta
CCTCCTGGCTTTGGACTGACTTAATTAGCTTCACATCATCGGCGAACAGCAGTAAAGTGGAATGACGGACTTCAAGAGGAAGGTCATTTATTAACAACACAAAAAGAAATGGCCCTAGATTTGATCCTTGACTGATACCAGACCGTGTGGGGTAGCTATTGGATACATAGGTGCCATACTTCACGTACTGAGTCCGATTTGACAGATAGCTCGCAAATAACTTAAGAAGCCTCGGAGTGAATCCCATCACACCCAACTTCATGAGAAGAATGTCATTGTCGACGCGGTCGAAGGCTTTCTGGAAGTCTAGGTAGATGACATCGACTTGTGCCTTTCTGTCTAGTTCGCGAGACAAAACTTGGGTTAGGGTGAGCAGATTCGTCGCTACAGACCTCTTAGGTAAGAAGGCATGCTGCGCGCCGGTGATGTGAGCGTGACACTGCGACAACAGTCTACCATGAAGCGCCGACTCAAAAACCTTGGCTAGGACACATAGGATAGCGATTGGACGGTAATTCTCCACTTTTACTTTAGAACCAGCTTTAGGAATTGGTGTTACCCTAGATCGCTTCCAGACAGTTGGGTAAGTCCCAGTATCCAAAACAAGGTTCAAAATATGCCTAATTGGATCCACTAAATCATCAATACAGGCTTTAAGTACAAACGCTGGTATCATATCCGGTCCCGGTGCGGCACCAGACTTTAACTTTTTGACAGCGTTTCTCACGTCGGTAGGGGTAAAGAACTTAACATCAACGTACCTAGCGTCGGCAGGCAGACTGGAGCTGGCCGTATGGGGGTCAAGTACTGGTTCATTAGGTAGGAAAACAGAGCTGAAATGATCCGCAAACGCAGCTGCAGTAGCAGCGCCCGTGTGCTCTATATCTCCCCGCGTTACTTTCGGCTCTATGCCACCCTTACATCGAAGAGAATTGACGTACGACCAAAACTGAGCCGGCTTGCTAGATAAATTTTCTGATATGTGTCTCATATAGTTAGTGTGCGCAACGTTAATATCATTTTTAATTTTTGCTCTCAGAAGACTAAATTTCCCGTAAACCGATTGATCCCCAGACCGCTTCCACTGACGGTGGAGATAATATTTCGACTCAATGTCATGAATTATATCTTTAGTGAAGAAGACAGGATAAGCTGGACTACAAGCTCGCCTTCTTATCTTCTTTGGAAAACAGTTGTTAAAAATATTATACAGCCTATTATTAAAGCACTCTACAGCATCATCGGTTTGATGGAGTTCATATAACAACTGCCAATCAATATCCTTAATTTCGTAGTATAGCTTTAAGTAATCGCCTTTACCAAAATTCCAATCAATCTGATCATCATTAACAGAGCCTTCGTTTAGACATTCATGATAATGTTGGCGTACGTCCATCGCGACACTAACGACGTAATCCGCCATCGCACTGTTATCCAAACTTGACTAATGAAGTTTAGTTAAGCCGGCTCGGGAATCCAATCTCCCACCAGGCCTAATGTCCGGGATTTATAAACTGGCTCCTAGATATGCTTGCTGCAGTTCTCAAAGTGCGCTCCTTGAAGCTAATAGGGTTGCGTAAAAATATGTGATGCCGTGTGGTGACGGCAATAAGAATACATTTGTCACCACCCCAACTCCTCCTGCGGGTGTCGTAATAGTCGACTAAGGGATTGAAGTGTCACTGACCATTATTTATTATTAAAAGATTGATGATGGGCAGCAGCGCCATCATAGTGGACACATTACTGCGATCGCCAATCCGCTTGCCCAGCGTGGCGATTATGGGTATTTACCTCCTAATGTGTTTATACGCATAGTTAATAGGAGAGACCTACGTCCAGCAGTGGACTATCATAGGCTGATGATTATGATGAAAAATATGTGAACCAGAGTTCAAGGGCCCTACCGCGAACTTGGAAATTACAGGATTTGTCTCTGTTATTCTATCAAAGGCGGCATACATATATTAGAGTGAATAAGTAATACCGCTTGACATACATTTTAATGACTTTAAGGACATAAACTTTCTCTCAGTGGTCTTTAGTGTACAGTCGACGTCAAAAATATCGCTACGGTTTAGGTGCCAAAAATATATTTAAACGACCTTAATGCCAAAGCAATAAAGTCGTGTAAATATATTTTTGGCACCTAAGCCGTAACGATATCTTTGACGTCGATTGTACGTAGGCGCTTAGTCAAGTTGCCAATCGCCAACGCTCAGTAGCGTATCGTATTGTTCCCTCTCTGTTACTCTTTCTTACTTCAGTTGAGTGTTAGCAATTGGCAACTTGGCTAAGCACCCAAGTACACTAAAGACCACTGAGAGAAAGTTTATGTCCTTAAATTAATAAAGGATGGACGAAAAATTGCTATTATGATTATGATAAGTAACTAGGTACGCAGACTAAAAACTATGGACACATACCATTTACTCGTATTTATAATTTAGGGACACTGAAAATCCCGAACCTCGAAGTAAATAGTATCTACAAAAGCGCACTCAATGGATGTAAATTATTAATTGTATTAACCGTAATTCACCTGTATCTATACGTATTTACAATACGTAAGTACATACTTACAGTTAGTTCCGATTAAAATATCTTCTAGAAGTTACTACACTGCCGTCGTCTGACGGAGGTGACCGTATAAATAGTGTGAGCACTTTATCCGTACGATTCGCATTTTAACATTTCTGTAACAGAACTAGCCTTAAATGCAAACTAGGTACAAACAAAAAATAATTTCTCATAAAAACGTGAATAAGTAATTAATAGTTCTAGGTCGAATTTTGGTTTCGAATCGAGCAAACATTATACGGCCATCTATATCGGCATAAAACTTCTTACCTTTTCCTAGTGTCTACAAAATATAGGTACAGTCGAGG
Organism: Thaumatotibia leucotreta; assembly: GCA_025490895.1. NCBI lineage: Eukaryota > Metazoa > Arthropoda > Insecta > Lepidoptera > Tortricidae > Thaumatotibia > Thaumatotibia leucotreta. The sequence continues at coordinate 2,889 of JALPQI010016750.1, forward strand.
AATTTAATTTCCTACCCATTTCGTACCTTGTCATAGTGACAATCAATATGAAAGCTGCTAGGACTGTCAAATTATAGCTACTATGACAAGGTACGAAATGGGTAGGAAATTAAATTCCTCGACGGTACTATGTAAGTATCTACTCTCCAGTCAGCACTTAATAGAACGTGCTTTGCAAGCTCTATTCAGACAAACCGCATTGTGGATGAACCCTGTTTCTCTTTGACAGTCCGCGAGCGTCATCCAGTGCATTTGAATCCGCAACGGATTAAGCCAGGTACGATAGGTAGGTCGATGCCATTTCTAGACGGGCTAATTCGACTGCTCGGATATTGCAATTTCCATCTAGCTCACGGCCAGTGCGCCTCCCTTCCATTTCGTTTCATATCTCGCTCGACTATAACAACATTTGACATTTATAAAGCAATTTTCTAAGGTATTCCACGATGCACTGCATCCGTTTCGCTTGCAACAAAATCGAATTGGAGTTTCGTAACTAGTTTTATTATATCGTATTGCCTGGTGGGTTTGCCTCCTGGTTCACTTAATAGTAATTGTTTCCCTAAATGATACAATGCCTAAATAATTACAATGAACGATTTAATTGCAATATCTATATTTTTGTGCATGAAATAATTATTACACCCTGAGGGAAGGAGTAAGCTTTTAATGTAGTCATAAAAAAATAAGTACCTTTCCCGGCCAGGCCTAGAGTGCCTAGACCCTTTTTGAAGAGATCTTTATATATATGTATGCATTTCCGCGCAGTACGTTCGAAAGATACGTGAACTCCTCTTTCGCTGGCCTTGCACTACTACAATACACTCGTCCTGTAAGCTTAGCATACTATTAGTGCAACAGTATGTCGCAGTGACATGGACTTCCCGACTTTTACTAGCTATATTAATACAAGAGGGACGATTATAGTATATTAATCTTACGGCGACATGCTGTGTGCTAAGCCAACTAATTTAATTAGCACATACAGTTTTTCTTGTTACACATTGGGTCATGTTATTTACACGCATAAAGCATACAAACTAAGTAATAAAAACTATTTCGTTGTTACATTAAATTAGCCATATAAAAGGCAAACAAAGTTTGATAAACTCGTGTGCATTTTCGTCGGTACATTTACGCTCGGCTGCGGCGGCGGGTAATGTTTTTATTTTCCGCCCGGAGAAAATGAAATATAGAGATGTGCACGAGCCATTTGGTATGAAAGTTTCCCATGGATCCGATTCGATTATCGTGCAAGGATAAATATTTGTATTGGAGCAAGTATCAGCTTTATCTCTTTCTTTAAGATTGGAATCTTGTTTAACATTGATATAGACGTTGTGTGTAGGTAAATAGGTATCTTGAGTTGGTTTTGAATTAAATGAAATGATTTATAAATATTTGGTTTGTGTATTCGTCTGTAACAACAATAACATATTGATGAATGGAGTAAGTATCATTTATTGGAAATAGAGACCTAATCACGTGTACTTACATCAAATATAAAAACCTAAAGCCTTATACCCCACCAGTATTCATTAGTTTTATGTAATGTATGTATATATTAATAATTTTGTTTTGCGTATATTCATAATCATAATTGATGCTTATTAATTATTAGTTAGTGTTTGGGTCATTGTCAGTCCGAAAAACAAAAGTTCTCCACTCGGTGGTCAAAAGCTACCAACAGCTTTTATAAAATATCTATATGTTACGATTTGATTGTATTGGGGATACAGACCGGGGAACCTAGTTTGTACCGTTAATTGTTTTATCCTAAAATTAGCACAGGAATTCTTTAACTTTAGCTGGGTCCACTGAAAAGACGATAACCTAAATCGACCCATTTATATTTGGATTTATCCTGAAATACTGAAATGCCATATTGTAAATAATCATTACAGTCTCCCTGAAAATTCAATTTCAATGGTGTTCCTAGTGTAGTGGAATGCAAATTATACAATGCATCTAATGAACTACAAAGTTGACAGTAACATATTCAATTCAATTTCATGTTGAATGAGAGTACGGTTAGCTACCCGGCTATCAGTCTCGCCTGCTACGTGCTACGCCAGGCCGTGACGTACGTGGCGCGACGACAGGGAATGCCTAATGGCGGCGCAAAGTCCGCACTAGCCAGCCTTAAAAACATATCAAAACCTCAATACTGAATGGTATTCAATCGAAAATAACCGCATTCGAAAATCACCCTTAGCGTACACCGATTAATGTCTGTAATTCTTCCGTATGAAAAAGCATTAGACGCTCTTTTGTTTTTCAATAGTGACTTTGTGCGCTTGACGCAAACAGCCTGTCTGTGACTCTTGCCAAGTTGCCAACACGCTATATGTACGTATCTAAGGTAAATGAAGATTAATCTCCGTAAAGCAATGGGCCCTTTTTTGTAAAATACTTGATATAATTTTAATTTTATTCACAATCCGTGTATTGTTCTGGTGCGGAAGGGTCGGCCCGAGGGTATGCCGCTCTTGTAATATTCAGTCCCGCCACAATGTTTTATTTAACCGCCCGGCAGCTTCAATATTCATCACTTTACTTCAAGCTCTCTTAGCTGGTGAATAAAACACTGGAAATATTCACAGCGCCTTCGAACAATATTATGCAACGGGTCACGTGGTTTGTACAAGATCTTCATAACGATGTTTCTTTTAAGAATATTTATTGTAAATTCTTTGCTAAGTCAAGATAAAGGAATTTTAATTTTCTACGCTGTTTAGTTTCAAATGTTTCAATGTAAATAGAACGAGGAAAGTTTATATATTTTATTTTATAATGGTAAACGCAGATTTCTTTAGCTTCAGTTACACAAAATATATTTAGCAAAGTTGGAATGTTTGCACATCGTTTTCCACAATGAGAAAGATAATGCAATTCTGAAACAGAATTTACGTAGAATGGGTAAAGTAGGGCAATTAGGAAGCTAGCAAATGTGGCATAAAAGTAATAAAACATCGCGAGCGCCCGCGCGGCGCATACTAAGTCAATTAACCTTTGCCGCACTGTGCATAATGTAACGAATTTTAAATTTCGTCCGGTAGGTAGGGCCGTGATCGATTCAATAAAACGCCCCACTTAGACCTTTTTGGGCTTCCTTTGGGCTAAAAACATCACTATAATTTGTTAAAAATTCGTGAGACTAATACATATCCAGGCGTGGCATGGCGATTGGCTCTTGAGAAAGCTTCTCATATATATTATGGAATGAAGCATTAACGCCGTCTTCTACTCAAAAAACTTCAGTAATGTAAAGTACCTATAATTTTATTCTATTATCATTACATTAATTAATAAACTATTCTGAATTCATGAGAAAAAAGCGCAGAACCAACATTTATCCGATGTTCTCAAATTAGCTGTTAGGTGTTTAAGTAGAGATTGTGTTAATCATGCAATGCTCTGTTTATAAGTTCTGATCAAGGTGTCGGACTACGCCAATAATACCTAAACCATATATCAACGTGAAGGCTCTTTCAGAATAAACTTCCAAGAACCGCGCTCAGCACCTTTAAGAGGAAATTCCATAAAGGCTAGCTTAGTAAGTAAAGTAACTTATGGGAACTAGCGGCCACGAGGCAAAATGGATATTTGCCGAGTTAGAAACCGCGCGGTCTTTAGCGACGTCGCTGGACGTGAGACATGACCGCACTATTTAAGTTATGGTTTTATATCTTCACTATAAAATTAAAACGAGCGGCGGCGCTGTCTCGCGAATATTCCATCTTTTTTGTGTCCTATTTGCATGAGAAACTGTTTACGTTTGCGAGGAAAAACATTTCATTTAGATACAGAATTTTGGCGTATTTGGTGGCTCGACTGTTGTGGAAAATATCAGTTGGCTTAATGAAAATGGTTGTACAAAGATATTAAGTATACCTAGTAGGTAATATAGCAAAGATTCGACATAAATAATTTCATACATAGAATTATACACAAGGTCGCAATGTCTGGTATCACGGGGTATAAAATCTCCTTCTTCTTCTAAACACCATCCTGAACCTGTTAAGGATATATTTGTATTGTCTTTCAATAAAATTGGCGACAGGTATGTAAATATATAATACGTGTTATCATATTTGTTTGCTGCTTTCGCTTAACGGAGCGACGAAATGCTTTAAAAGGTTTTCGTCTCCAGGGTGCGAGGATTGTGTTTCGCCGCTAAAATATCGGCTTTTCGAATCGGCGTTAGCTAAAGTGTACTTTGAGTGTCACGTCTGTTTCCCGAGGCGCTAAACGGCATTAGTATCAAAGTGTCAGCCCGAGCTGGCAGCGCAGCGGCCGCAGAATCTAAGGACGAGATCCATATATGTAGATGTGTTGTAATATACCTGCATTGGCGTTCTTGATCTACATTCATCAATGCAAATTTAATGTATGTCACTGGAACTGGGTAACCTTATCTTGGAATTCATCGGAATCTCATTTGACTATTGTGCATACACTTAACGAATACTTTTGCTTTAAGTTAGGTACAGCCCTGGATACTTTACAGGAAGGAAATATTTTTCAATAAAACACATAATATACTGAAATATTGCTTTATTTATTTATTTAAGACAACTAGTCCAGTAGATTAGTCAGTGTGTAACTAACCACCCAAGTTTCAACCAGTGGCATTGTTATGTAGTGGATTATGATAAATCTCTTACGGCTGATGTGGTTTGCTTAATGCTTTAAGCACCCCGGCTTCACCCGGTCTTCGTTTCGACTACGTGTTTTTTTTAAATTGTTTCTGTTGTTTATCATTGTCCTTTGACATTATTTGCGCAAGTCCTCGTCGTAAGTCGATGCTATTTCTTTCATTGAAAGCCAGACGCCGTTTGGGGCGTTTGACTTGCGTCCACCACAGAAGTTCTATCGCAAACCTCGAAAATCAAGAATGCCAAATCCGCTACACATTGTCTCACCGATGACTCTATAGTTGGAGTAACAAAGCTCGAAATTTAAAAGTGCACGGTGATGGCCGTCAGTGTCACCGCCTGCAAGCAAGAAATACCATTCCATATGACCAACCAGAGACCAACGTAGTTTTAGTTATTTAACCAGCAGCTTGTAGTCAGACGGACTACAGCCTGAGAAAAGTCACTATACATTCTTGAACTTCTTGATTACCCTAGTTTCTTGAGTACTAGAGGATGCAGAGTTTGAAGGCAGGCTTGTCGACGATCTGTTCCAAATCTCAGGAGATAGTTCCATGTTGGCTTAAAATAAACTTTGCTAACAAAAAATTAAAAACGAAAACCTTTTAACTCACAATTTAGAAAGGCTACATAAACTTGGAGGAAAACACCTCGCTGCCGCATTCTTGCAAACTAATTAATGATCAAAATGCAAATCAAATTTTGCAGGGAAATGAAAAATTACCTAGTTAATCCCATGAGAGAGCGCTACCGGTAGGTAACGCGGCTTTGAACGGCTTATCTAGACCGAAGTTATTCGCATCGAACACTTTACTTGCAATTATTATCCTGAACAGCACTTATTAGAAGCTCCCAAACAAACTAAGGATAATAAAAGGGGGTTTGTTTGTTCAATTAAAGCTCTCGATAAAGACTTCTCACGCCAAGAATACTTCGACAACTTTAATTACGTAAAACAACGGTTAACGATGTTCCGCCCAGTCTTTAGGACGGAAAATAAACACGTTTTAGTGCCTAAAACCTGTTAAATCGGTGCAGAATTTATGTTCCGCGAGGCAACGAAAATACTATCCGAAAACGATTTAACGGCTTTGGCACTCTGGCGAACTCGTCGATCTTTGCTGATATTACAATAATATGGCTTACCACGAAAAATAGACCCTACATTCTTCGTAACTTATACGAGATTGTTGTATTGCCGTTTGAATCGGAAATAAAATGATTTCACCAAGCACTGCAATAAAAATATAGCCGCGTAGGTACATTTCAAGGAATTGTAACACGTACCTTTTTGGGCTTCATTGTGACAGGGCACAATAAGTAAAGGCAAGGGAAAAAATATATCTGCTCATTTCCACCTTATATTCAGTGACACAAGGAATGAAATGTATACAGCTACAGTGTTATGCCCCTGACACTCACCTACATATTATAATTTCCTTGAGCGAGCTTGAATATGTGAATTCAAAGGCGCAATTGTAATGTAATATAAATAAAAGTAAACGTAATGTAAACCAGCCCTAACTTCCTGCTAAGCGGAGTAACTGTCAGGTTGACCGCAGCGCGGCTGACGTAGCGACGTGGCTTTGTAAGATTCGAGGCCGGGGCAAACTCGGTTGTTAATGCTCCCAATTATTATAGCAATGGTGCCCATTATGGTCTATATAAATTGTAAGAAATACGTAATGCCCAATTTGCAATAGTTATTCAGGTGGTCCTTGTTTTTATTTGTTATACATGACAAAAGATAACAAATGGATTTCGAATAACGTGTCAGGGTCAGGTCATATTGGTAAGTATTCACTGTCGCTGTTGGACTTGGCGTAACCTAAAATGGTGGAGTTACAAATACCGAGGTTGTTGCAAGTGGCAACGCCTTATCCACTCAATTGCTTTTGGTAACTGTGGTTACCAGCTGTCACTCTTATTTTACATAGGAATAAAGCTCAACCAAAATTTCAAAGCAAAGGTACCGAGCCGAAAAATTCGACTGGTTACCGAGACTCCTGAGAGCCGGGTACCCGAGTAGTTTAACTGCGAAACCTCATGACGTGGAATCGAATCCCGAAGAAGTTGAACATGCTCTTTTTTCTTTGCTATCTATGCAATTTATATAACTTTTCGTACGTTTTTGTTACGTAAGAGCAGCAACTATTTGACATGCAAAACTTATCGCAAATTGTTAACTTGATCTTGTAGCTTCTTATCCACTTAACCCTATTATTCAATTAAGTCCAGTGTCGGTACGTCGGTAGCGAAGCACTCCGAAGCGCAGGTGCTACGAACTACGAAGCCATTCTAACTCGTTGCATTAGCAAAAGTTATTTGTATGCAAGCTACACTTTGAAATTGAAGCTTTGGCTTGTGTTTTTAACAAAAACAAGTAACAGCGAAGCCATTAAGTACCTATGTTAGTATTCTCTAAGTGCTCTCTGCATTGTGATAAATAAGTATCTGGCATAAAACAAACCTTACTTTTTCGTCTCGACTTTTATTAACAACGCAACTATTTAAAAACTTCTTTAGTTCTTCGTAGACACATTAAATACGTTTTCCTAACTAGTGCGGAAAAGTAAACTTTGCGCTTCGCGTACGTAAATTTGTCTTTTTAAGGCACTTGCTATGAAAAAAGTCGTTCGATACACATGTGAAAACTTTTTTTAACTCGGGTGATTGAACTTTCACCCTCGTCGAAAATAGTACATTACGACACAAGTGCGTAACTCGTGTCGATTTAAAACACTCCCTATCGGTCGTGTTTTAAACCATTGCCGCTCGTTTCGGATTTTTGCACGAGTCTCGTACGACGTTTTTTAGTACAGATGGCCCTCCGAAGTTTTGGACCTGACGTAAAATGACTCACTTCTCGCACTAGCCTAAAAAATACCCCATCTGTACTAAAATAGTACATTTCGTAACAAGTGCGTCAAAAAGAGAAATTACCGCGCGCGAAGCATGCGCAAAGTTTGTTTTTGCGCACTAGTTAGGAAAAAATTTTTTTTGCAATTGTATCGAAATGTACTATTTCACTAGTTGTATTGTGAGAAATAAATTACCAATTGCCAAGGATAGAAATCCTAATAATATGAAAGGTATAATAGGTATATACCTACTAGACTTGCATCAAATACCAAAATAACTACGTACCTAGGTAGGTACTTATTTAAAGTCCTTTCTTTGTTTCCTACTTGTTTCTTTTTACATTCCTTTAAAACTTAGTTAAATATAAATTGTTGATTCCAATTCCAATGTTACACAACATCTGATGGAAAAGATGCCAAAGAAAGATCCAGGCAACGTGATTGAACGGATCCCGAAATCACACATTCGCATTTCGCAGCGTGAAAATAAAAGGGAAAGAAAAGATTGGTAAAAGGTAAAAGGGAATGGAAGTACCTATACATTTAGTCGAGATCAAAAGAGCGGGTACAAAGAGTGAGGACACGCGTGACGTTTGAGGTCTTTCAATCGCCACGCTATAGACGTGCGCTATTGCGGTGATCGCCTTGCCGTGTTCTGTTATTGCGCTAAAGAGTGAATATTTGAGCGTTTCAACCGCCTAATTTCGGTGGCATCATTTTTGCTGAAGCTGAATTGAATTCGTTACAATGTGCTACTTTGTAATTTGAAGGAGGCACGGTATCTTATACAAATGAGAAAGTATGACATTGAGACGTTTAGAAACTTCGGCACAAATGATGCCACCAAAATTGGGCGGTTGAAACGCTCAGATATACAGGGTGTTTTTTTTTCGACCGTTCAAATTCTATGTAGTGAATGTGTAGGTCATACTCACCAACTTTTACTATGGGGACAACGTCGAAATCGCGAAAAAAAAATCAGCTGTTTCATACAAATTGGCGGCATTACGCCGGCCGAAATGTATGAAACAGCTGATTTTTTTTTCGCGATTTCGACTTTGTCCCCATAGTAAAAGTTGGTCAGTATGACCTACACATTCACTACGTAGAATTTGAACGGTCGAAAAAAAAACACCCTGTATTATTCACCCTAAAACGAGCGAACACTCAAGTTGCTATTTAATTTGAATAAACGTTTAGGTAATAATATAAATGGTGATGGAGAGGTGAACCGATATTGGTTCAAAATAAAGATGATTTTACTTTCTCTTTTAAATTTATGCACTAGTATAGCGACCTCGCGGATTGTAGGCACGTCCTCAACATACAGAATTCCACATTTGAATACTTATCGCTTTTGTACCTTACAGCCATGAAATAACGCCCAAAAGTCTAAGCATCGAGAAAAACATACAGTTTTAATGGTTGCCAAAAGCTACATATCAATCTAAAGGATAATTGGATGAGATTTATCGGAGGCCTATTATTCAGGTCATACGCCAGGAGATAATAAAAGACGCGCTGCGTGCGCGTCGTGCCGAGCGATAAATTGTGGTATTCGCTGTGATTCATGGCCCCCGGTTTACGCCACGCCGAGGTGACACGGCCCGCTAGGGTAAATATGTAATTACGTGATAATTTACACAATTTTGGGCCGATTTCCCAACCTCGGTGAAAAAAGTAATAATTAACTATTAGATGTACCTACTCTTTTTTCTAAAGTCTTGATACAAGGAAATAATAGTTATTGACTAGGTACTTTTATAAATTCGGATTGTAAAATCGCTTATTTGGATTAAGTATTTTTTTTTATAATTGCTTCAGAGTTTAGGAATAGTATATTACTATAATAGAGGCCGGGACGAAAGGGGTTTCGCGAGGCCGGATAGGTTTGAGGCGGGCAACCCCATATTTCCGGCCGAGGTATGTATAGTGCTTTTCTATCGATTCTATTCTATTCTAAAGAAACAACAACAAAAACATCAAAGTTTAATTTTTTTTATACATATGCATAGTAGCAGAATATCATGATGCCTCTGCCACAAGTTTATGTGGAATGGAATTAAAAAAGAGCACTTTGCCGGCCTAGGCCTAAAGGATTTGAATTAAATTCCATTAATGACCTCGTGTCCTAGTCGCACCTGAAACGTTATACCTACTTCGCAACCTATTAATAGGGCACATAACAACAATATTTGATTGCATGTTTGAGAAAATTATATTAGGTGTGAATTGAATGTAGAGCTTTTAATTGTAGGTACTTACATGTGTAGGTATTAACTGGTATAAATCGCAAACACACATAGGTACCTAATAGTTTTGTTACTTGTGATTTTTGATGAGTGACGTGCGTTTTTATAGAACATAACAAAATATTTGTAAAAAATGCCTGTTTTTAAACGGTTTTTATTAACTTCACCGCGTATCAACTGTCGTCGATGCTTCAAATCTTGTGATCGATTTTTCGACCACTTCTACTGCACCAAAATTAATGAAATTTGGAACTCGTGTCAAGTCCCCATGACAATGCAATATTATAATATTTGTATCCTTGTACCCTCAAAGCCTGATGCTGCAGACGTACTGCTTACCTTAACCGAGAGTGTTAGACACGTGAAAATGAAAGTATAGCATGTTTGGCATAATCAAATACTAACAGCCTGATCTTGACTTCCAACTCCTCACTCCTGATGCTGCAGTACTGCCCACAATAACCGCAAGACTTATCTTTTATCGATTTCTTGATTTTAAAGAAGTTCTTTAGATATTAAGTAGAAACACGCGAATTTAATACTAACATCCAACTCCTCAGATCTGATACTCCAGTGTTACTGCCTGCCACAACCGCTAGGTTTAGCGATCTGTAGATTTTGAAGTACTGCTTTAGACATTTGGTAGAAACATACGGATTTCATTATCATAATCATCATCATATCAGCCGAAAGACGTTCACTGGTGAATATAGGCCTCCCCCAAAGATTGCCACAAGGATCGGCTCTGTGCCACCCGCATCCAGTGACCTTCACCAAGTCATGAGTCCACCTTGTGGGGGCCTACCCACGCTGCGCCTTCCGGTACGTGACCACCACTCGAAAAACTTACCGCCCCAACGGCCATCGGTTCCACGCGCGACGAGCCCCGCCCACTGCCACTTCAGTTTAGCGATTCGAAGAGCTAAATCGGTTATTTTGGTTCTGCTGCGTATGGTCTCATTTCTAATCCGATATCGCAGAGAGACTCCTAGCATAGCCCTCTCCTTTGCCCTTTGGGTGACATTGAGCATTCTTATAAGGCCCATTGTAAGCGAGCACGGTTTAGTACCGTAGGTCATCACTGGCAACATACACTGATCAAAGACTTTCGTCTTCAAACCCTGCGGAATATTGGACGAAAAGATACAGACGGATTTAATACTGACTTCCAACTCCTCAAACCTGATGCTGCTGAGACACGTGTCACTGCCAGCCATGTCGGGCCTGCGGCCCTCCGGCTGATAGACTGACGGCGTGAGTATATCGCGTAGCGTAGGGCGACCCGTCGGGCCTGCGGCCCTCCAGCTGATAGAGTGACAGCGTGAGTGGAGCGCGTAGCGTAGGGCGACCCGTTGGGCCTGCGGCCCTCCAGCTGATTGAGTGGATCGCGTAGCGTAGGGTGACCAGTCGGACCTGCGGCCCTCCAGCTGATAGAGTGACAGCGTGAGTGGACCGCGTAGGGCGAGCCCTTGGGCCTGCGGCCCTCCAGCTGATAGAGTGACAGTGTGAGTGGATTGCGTAGGGTGAGCTGTCGGGCCTGCGGCCCTCCAGCTGATAGAGTAACAGCTTGAGTGGACCGCGTAGGCCGAGCCGTCGGGCCTGCGGCCCTCCAGCTGATAGTGTGACAGCGTGAGTGGATCACGTAGCGTAGGGCGACCCGTCGGACCTTCGGCCCTCCAGCTGATAGAGTGACAGCGTAAGTGGTTCGCGTAGGGCGAGCCGTCAGGCCTTCGGCCCTCCAGCTGATAGAGTGACATCAGCGTGAGTGGACCGCGTAGGGCCAGCCGTCGGGCCTGCGGCCCTCTGGCTGATAAACTGACAGCGTGAGTGGATCGCGTAGCGTAGGGCGACCCGTCGGGCCTGCGGCCCTACAGCTGATAGAGTGACAGCGTGAGTGGAGCGCATAGGGCGAACCGTCGGGCCTGCGCCCCTCCAACTGATAGAGTGACAGCGTGAGTGGATCGCGTAGCGTAGGGTGACCCGTCGGGCTTGCGGCCCTCCAGCTAATAGAGTGACAGGGTGAGTGGACCGCGTAGGGGGGGGGGGGGGCCGTTGGGCCTGCGGCCCTCGAGCTGATAGAGTGACAGCGTGAGTGGATCGCGTAGGGTGAGCTGTCGGGCCTGCGGCCCTCCAGCTGATAGAGTGACAGCGTGAGTGGACCGCGTAGGGCGAGCCGTCGGGCCTCGCTATAAACTTGATTTTCTCAATAAACCAAATTGATTGATATATTCCTTATTGTCAGATCTCTGTTATCAAAGGTATTGTACGAATGAATAACACGTCCAGTTGAGACACTTCGGGCATTCAAGCTGACATTTTTTTAGTGTCGGATTTCAAAAAATATGTATTCAGCAGCGATTCCCCTCTCGTTACACATAAAATATTGTCCATTACGTTTACACATCGTCCATTAAATACAAAAGCGACACAACTCAAAAACCGTGAAAAATTATTTTATTGCAAAAACGACATTATCAGCACTAATATTTTACGTGACACTAAGACACCTGTCGATTTGACGTTAGTAAGTATCAAAATTATGCAGGTGCCCTTTTTGCACTATCGCTCTTTCGAAACTTATTTCAGTGCTAAACTGCCATTTTGTCAGTTGCGACTCGACTGTCGCCCAAAACACACGACATTTTTGTGAAAAAGTGCCATGAAACGAAAAAATAAGTGATTACGTTAAAAAATATGTAAGCAAAGGTGCCATATTTATAGATGTGGCCGTTTTGAATAAAATAAATACGTAAATATTATGTTTCTTTATATAAAAAGGAGTCGCAAAACGGAATGTGGCAGCTTTAATTTTAAAATATCCTCTTAAATTTGATTTTTCATTCATCAAAACTGCCGTATTAGGATTTGCAACCTTTTTGAATTAAAAATATATTCGAATGCATCAATCACAGGAGCCATATTTATACATGATGCTGTTTTGAATAAAGTAAATATGTATGGTTTAGATTTCTTTATAAACAAAGGAGCCGCAATACGGAATGTTGAATTTCAAAAAACATTGTTGCATTTACAACCGTTTTTAATTCAGTATAATATTAAAATCCATAAATGTACCAGATTGAATAATTGAGTATCTTTTGCATGAAATCTTAAAAAATACAATACATCTTATAAAAAACAGTAATTGTGAAACGTGGTACTTTGTATTGTGTTCGTTTTACTTGAAAGTAAATTAGAGATTGTGTGGAAGATGACTGTGAATTTTGTGTACCTATACCTAATTGCGACGACGAAGAAACAATAATGGCATAAACTTCGGATTATAAGTATAGTCATATTTTCCTATTATATTATTTGTATACAATACAAGTAAAACAAACAAAGATCTAACCCCGGTGTATGTTTTAACGAATCTAAAAACTTATATTAGTAATATTTATTTTTTCACTTTTGGGACTGCCAACATAGGGATGATGACTGTATTTAAAATAAATTATTAGACATTATGCACGGCATCATACACGAATAAATTATTACTAAGATATAGACTACAGTCATTATTGTACAGAACTTTTATTTAATATAAGTGTAGTATACAAACGTGACGTTACTTTTGTGTATTTCATGTAAATCTTTCAAAAATCGAATGTTGACTTTAGCGCTAAACTGTCATGTCGTCTAGAAAAAAAAATGTTGCATTATTACTAATCATAAGTAGATTTTTAGGAAAGACTTATTATCTCTGCATATTGAAAGATATACTTTTGTATCGGTAAAAATTAAGTTCTTGCATTCTAATGAAAAAACTAGTAAACCGTCAAAACATATCAATTTGGATCATTTAGTATGGGATCATAGTAACCACCACAAAAATACAATACACATAGAAAAAACAAATAACTAAAGATGTACTTAACCGATTTTTATTATTTACGTGCTTTTAGGTGGGCTATTTCCAGTTTATAGTAAAAATAAGTGGTATCACAGTATTAATTCCATTCTCAACAATATAACTTTGATCGCGTTGTATTTATTTTATATTTATTAACTAAAAGTACCACATTTTTTATACATATAGCAGGTTGATTCTTGAAGAAAACCGATAATTATATCTGAATTTTAAACTAGTACGTCCGTTAAATTCATCAAAATATTATGTAACCAAAGTTAAAATTAATCAAAGTAACCCCGGTTTACGGTACCTATAAACATGTTTTGACAATATGTAAGTAAAGAAACAGTAAGAAAAAGTTTTGTCTGGTTCAGTTTTGTTAAAAAAACAGTATTTCTATGTTTAAGACATGATTTTATGTATGATTTAAATGAAATAACTGCTTATTTTTTTGTATTTGTGGCCTTTCATGGAAAAAAAAATTCAGAGTTAATGTTATTTTTTTTATGCAAAACGGACGTATACGCTCATAAAAGTTTGCACAGCACATATTACTTTCTAATAACCAAACACATCAAAAGAGGGTTAAAATACCTACAAATTGATATATAACACATATAATATTAATGCTGTAAAAAAATTTTGGAAACAAAAAACGAATACAAAATCTTTGAACAGCTCCCATGTAAAAAGTATTTTTTTGACATGTGTCGCTTTTGTATTGAATGGACGACATGTTTGTGTCGTGATTAAAGCGCGAGAGTTCAACGCTAGCATCCCTAATTGTATTGCACATTACAAACAACATCCTTTGATCTATAATAAGTTGCACTAAAAACTAGAAAATAAAATAAGTAAAAAAAGTTTTAAGTTAAACGGTTTTTATTGCACCAAAAACTAGAAAATAAAAATTAGTTGTAATTAACCGTAGATGCTACTTTTTGTAGATTAGTCACGTGAAACTATTATCACTGCAGTCTTCCCAAGTCGGATGCTGAAAGCCACGTTTAGCCTCTATGTCAGTGGATTAAGCGTATCATAATCGGAGACTTTTACCAAACTAAAATAAAAACGTGGGGCGTTATTATGAAGAAACATACAAGTTCAAAATAGTAGCTTTAATTTTGCAATGAATCTTTCATCTGTTCCAACACTTCTACAGAGGTAAATAACTTTTATCAAGGCCAGAACAAAAGTTATTACTCTATCGCTGTCTTGATTTCTATGTGTGTTCTTAAATAACTATAGTGACTTAATCACAATTACGTACGCCCCACGTTTTTATTTCAGTTTGGTATAAGTTTCCGATTAGGATACGCTTAATCCACTGACATAGAGGCTAAACGTGGCTTTCAGCATCCAACTTGGGAAGACTGCAGTGATAATAGTTTCACGTGACTAATCTACAAAAAGTAGCATCTACGGTTAGTTACAACAAATTTTTATTTTCTAGTTTTTGGTGCAATAAAAACCGTTTAACTTAAAACTTTTTTTACTTATTTTATTACATGAAAAACTTTACATACGTTAAGAAGAACGTTCTTATGTCGAAAAAAAGACTGCACGATCTAAATAGGGCGAATCCTAAATATTTTAAATCACAAGATTTGATTACAAACAGAAACAGGCCGGACAGAACAGAGGAGAACACATACAAAGTCTGGTAAAAAGAGCAAAAAAGGAAATTACTCTTAATTAAGGCCGTTTTTGAGTTGTGTACATGTACTGTACCTAGTTGCCTCTGTTAACTCCTTTAGGAGTGTCATTGTCTGGAGCCATAGTGAAAGGAGTTATTCCTTAACACTATTTTTATTGCTGTTTTAGTTTATGTCATGAAAATACTTATTGAGTTTGCTAATATCGTCCGCTTTTCGGTTCACATTTAGGTACATATGAATGGATCGAGATTAACGTTTATGGTCTAGCCTTTTATTACTATAGCAATAATGTTCCATGCATTGCATTTTACTGGTCATGGTAACTAACTTAGTAAATGGCATATAATTATAAATACCTACTTATTTACTTATAGTATGTTCTAGAATAAACGGATTTTTTTATTAACTATACTGTTAGTAGATTTTTATATTGGATGTTGGACTATTGCTATTATTGGTCAGCTATGCGAAAGCAAGATCATCCTAAGTAGCTTTGGAATTTTTGAAACTGATCTACAATAATAACATCATTGGCTAAAATATCAAAGTCAGTAATTTCAAATAACATAAAACTACAATTCAGCCTCCGTAGCCTAGTTGGTAGTGACCCTGCCTACGAAGCTGGAGGTTCCGGGTTCGAATCCCGGCGAGGGCATTATTTGTGTATTTATTTATTACAAATATTGTTCCTTGGTCATGGTTGTCTATGTATGTAAGTATCTATATGTATCTATCTATTATATATATCGTCGCCTGGTACCCACATAAATTGAGCCACATAAAAAGCCTTAATTGAGCTTACCGTGGGACTAGGTCGATTTGTGTAAAAAAATGTCCGAAAATATTTATTTATTTATTTATAATTAGCAATAATAAAAGTTTTTCTAAGATAACTGTCTAATTTATTTATTTATATGATATTTACTATTGATAATAAAAGCGCCAGCCTTTAACAAAGCCTAGTCCCGAATGCTGAAAATGTCCAAATTAACTGTCCCTGAATTTGCACGGACAATTAACACTGCTTCAAAGTGTCTCAGTAATAAATCCTGTTTAGGCATTAGCTCCTTTACGACTCTCCTGAAATTACCGCCTATCGAAGCTCGACCAGCATCTCGACCTGGGATTGTGGAGGTGGGTACCCTGCTTGTTAGCGACGGCTAGAAGAGCTACGGTCTCTGGCGAACCAGCGGTAAGTTACTTCAAGACCTGCGGTAGTGGGCACAAACAAATGGCCGCAATGGAAGACCAGCGCTGGACTATAATTACAGGTCCGAGCATTATACTGAATTGAGTACTTCACTTTATCTTTGTTATGTGTATGTAGAATGTGTGCTTCTGTTACGTTTTAGTATATTACGACAAAAGGAAACGAGTGGCGATGTTTTAAAACACGACCGATATGTTTTAAATCGACACTAGTTACGAATTTCATTTTTGCACGTGTCTCGTACGACGTTTTTTAGTGCAGATGGCCCTCCATTAAAAAGGCACCATATGTTCTAAAAAATCTATTTTTCGTAACTAGTCCGGAAAAGTAAACTTTGCGCACGCTTCGCGTGCGTAAATTACTATTTTTAAAGCACTTGTTATGAAAAAAGTCGTTCGATACACGTGTAAAAACTTCTTTTTAACTCGGGTGATTGTGGCCCTCGTCTCACTCGGGCTCCAACTTTCACCCTCGTCGAAAAAAAAATTTTTGCACTTGCATCTAAATATACTATTAAAGTGTTGTCACATTTTTTTTCTTTCTTTCAAAGTGAATGTAAAAATAGTTAAATACATTAGGGTACTTACAAGTAGGTACTTAGGGCCTCTGAAACATGTCGCGCGTCTATTTACGTGAGTTTAACCGTTCAGTTATATTTATAGTGATTACGCCTGTTGTTAAAATATGAACTAGTTTTCATGACACTGGCTGGTGCCTGGCAAGAGCTACCAGCTCACTGTGACCTGCAACGCGATTGGAGCAACACCCCTGGATTTACGGACAGCCACCCGCGGGAATCGTTTTGCTCTAAACTTGTTCCATAAACTCGCGCTTATCTAGATACAGTAGATAAGGTAAACAAAATATACGTACGCGAGGGTATGGCTTAAATGGTCTTTGTCTCTTATTATTTGCATGGGTACTCGCAAATCTCGTGGTTGGCCCTTTTTAGTCACAGATACAGAGTCCATAAACAATGTTTATTTCCAACGCATATTAAAATTATTTAAAGGAAAGGGCCGGTTACTTGGTAGTGGAGTTTAGTGTTTTTTTTAAAAGCCAGTACGGTTTTTATTTATACACAGTATACTTTGACTGATTTTATAATAGTACGTCGGGAGCAAACAAGTACATAACTTCATCGTAAGCAGTCACCGTGGCCTATGGACCCTTGCTGCTGTAGGAGTGCATACTGACACTTTAAAAATCCGTCATTCTTGTCTTACTGTCATGCCTTTTGGGAGAACTTCGGCAGAAAGTTCATTGCACAGCCAGAGCATGGACGATAGAGATAATAAGATCATGTCAAGTCAATATCATGATGCTCTTCAGTAGGTAGAGGTACTCGACGACCATGTGTGAACTGTAAAGTTTATGAGTGACGGAAAAACAGACGACAGATAAAATTATGATGTGAAAAGGCGTATAACTAAAAACCCATTTTTTAAAAACGGTATATATCTTTGCACTTGTATACACTCTTTTTCTTCAAGCCTTTGCTTCTGGCCTGTTGTATCCTTTTTCACTATATGGGCCACCCCAAAAGGGATCCGTTAATTACATCCCATAAGGAATTCGGATAGAACGTGAAAGCATGTATTGTTTGCGCTTGGAGTATGGTGAATGGTCAACGGCATCTCGTTTTATAACAGATTGCATATAACTGAGAAAGTTGAGCAGTGTCTACTAAGAACAAGCCGGCCAAGTAGTTTAGGCATCAGTCGCGGCAGCATATGGGTGTTCGAATCCCACCTCTGACGTTGGTGAACTAGGCCTTTTTCTTTGGTATATGACGAATAATACTTTTTATCACACTTGCTGTCTAAGTGCGCTATTGCTTGCATGCGTAGCTGATAATAATAGAAAATTGAAATTCCCTAGGGAGTACCTAATAGAAATGTCAGTACGTCAAAGAATAATATTTTGTTTTAAAACTTATTTTTTTGTCCGCAAGTGTGATGAAAAACATTGTATGCATCACGGTCGGTAATCGGAATACTAACTCCATTCATTAAAAGCCCCCGCCTACGGTGCCGGGCTTCTAACACTCTCGTTACTTATTCCGTACTTACCTCCCTTGTTGCACAATGTACTATATGGGTGAATCAACTTTTTCTGTCTGTTATTATCATGATTACGGTCGCCTGAGTCGCGCTGGTTTTATAGATACCTAATTATGCTACTTAAACTATGCAAACATGCATTTTTCTGGTGTTGACAAACGCTGTCCTTGATGAGTTATCTACAAACATGGACTATATCCATGTTTGCATAAATTAAGTAGCATTATTTTGCATAAAACCAGCGTGACTCAGGCGACCGTAACAATGGCAATAACAGACAGAAAAAAGTTGATTCACCCATATAATGTAATTTTTTACTTTATAGTCTACGAAATCATAAGACTACTTAAAACTACAAATTCTCCGGGTCGTTAGTTAATGTATATTACTACCGTCCTCAGGTCCCGTTTTAATGAATAAGTAGGCCCTCGTCGCAGCATTCTGACAGCGCTGCCCTGACCTCCCAAGGGTCCTTATGCGGTTTGTTAAGGCCGCAACAGTACTAGGACCTTTGTCAGTTTGTGGCCCACACTTTAATTAACAATCAAGTAATCTAGTGAGACGTAAAACTTATTTATATAATGTAGTATTTCACCCGTGGGATTGTTGTGTTTTCATTACGTTTATGATATTTTGTATGGACTAAAAAGCTATTATTTTTGTTTGAAAGAACTTACAAGTAAAGGTATGGCTCTGATGAAATCTGATGACTATTCTTCAATGTATATTGTCTCATACCGAAAGCATTTTAAGTATATTATATTATAGTCCTATCAGAGTCAGAGGGCCTACCGCAAAATTTGAAAATCCAGCGAGCTTCCTGTCTTTATCACACCGATGACGCCTTCGTTGGAATAACGGAGACGATAATTTACGATTTTTAGGGTTCCGTAGCCAAAATAGCAAAAACGGAACCATTAAAGTTTCGCTATGTCCGTCTGTCCGTTTGTCCGGCTGTCCGCAGCATAGCTCAGTGGCCGTTAATACAATAAATCTGCAATTTGGTACCGGCATACATATTAATCATGGCATCAAAAAGGTATAATAAAAACTAGAAAAATATTTTTTTTTCGGGTACCTCCCCAACTGGTGAAGTGGGGATGATTTTTTTTATTTGCTGTAGGTAATCCTATATTGTGGCGTATCATTGAATAGGTCTCTTAAAAAGAATAAGGGCCTCGAAAGATTTTTTTTTCTAAAGTCAACATTATCGGAGATAATCGCTCCAGAAGAAAAAAATATTGTGTCCCCCCCTCTAACTTTTGATCCATAGGTCAAAAAAAATCATGAATAGTGGGCTTATAGAATACTTTGAAATTGGTAAAACTATTTCGAACACAATCGGCTCAGCCGTTTTTGAATAACTGCGGAACCTGAATATGACCCGACATGCTCTTGGCCGGTTTTAAAGTTTGCGCTAGGCCTACTGGTTTCTCCCGCGTTCGCGTTACTAATTAGGTAGGTAGGTACAATACACTGCAGCCGGCTAACAACTTGTTTTAACAACTCCGCTGGCTCGCTCCCATTCAAAAATTTCTAATTGCTCACCGGCACCCAGCCGGAAACAAAAAACTGGGCCGGCTCGAGTATAGGAAATAACTGCCTTGAATTTAAATCATTTTAACGACATTTCTTTTGCAAACTGTTAACGACACTTTGCCGGTGTAAGTGTAACTTTTTAAAAGTTGCTTGCGTTTTACAAGTTGACGTTTTTAATTTATGATCTGCGTGATGAAGTGTTTATCGCTGCGGATTATCATCTTTTCATTTCAAGACTAATGTCTAATGAATTCGTTTATCGAGTAAAGTCACGATCAACTATCTAAAGTGCCTAAGAGTTATGG
Organism: Thaumatotibia leucotreta; assembly: GCA_025490895.1. Classification (NCBI taxonomy): domain Eukaryota; kingdom Metazoa; phylum Arthropoda; class Insecta; order Lepidoptera; family Tortricidae; genus Thaumatotibia; species Thaumatotibia leucotreta. Next base: position 23,288 of record JALPQI010016750.1, read on the forward strand.
TATTTTCACATTGGGTGGTAGGTATATTGGTTATGATTATGACATGGCGTGAAAAGAACAATTATATGCAATACTAAGTTGTCAAAAAGAGATACTGCACAACTTTGCATTAGTTTAAAAAGAAAATGTATACCCGACGCGTATTTTTACCAGTGAGTGTATAAGACCAAAAGATGCAAACAATACTTAGCGGCTTGCTAAGTTAGGAGACGTTTAGGAATAAAAAGGTATAAAAGCTATTAAAGCTAGGTAGGTTTTAAAGTTTCCATTTCTATTCTCGCTAGCTAAGAGATGGCCAATTTTGGTACCGTCACATTAGTAAATATGTTCTCCACTAAAAGTATGCTGATGTGCCGTAGGTATATCTTCTCATTTTAGTTTGAATTGAAGCAAGCAGATAATAAGATTAATAAACGCGCGTAGGAAACTCTACATCTAGTCACGTCTTGTTCTATAATACTCGCCTGCAATCCAGAAAGAAACGTGTATAAAAAAGCTTACTACATACACAAAAAGCAAACGTGAGACAACAAAACTAATACTTAAAACAAAGTACACATTCAAAGTAATGAAAGTAGGTGTTCGCGAGCGGACATTTTTGCCGAGGGCGCGAGGAATAACAATGAGTCGTGCAAACAGCAGTAATAGCTGTTGCACAAACACTGCACTGACGCTGCATGGCTATGATACTTGTACCCATTTACGTCCACACCTTGTCTAATAAATGAACGCCAATATAGTAAGTCACCACAAGCCGTGTGGTGACGGCAATAAGAATACAATTTGTCACCACCCCAACTCCTCCTGCGGGTGTCATAAGAGTCGACTAAGGGATTGAAGTGTCACTGACCATTATTTGATCAAAAATTGATGATGGGCAGCAGCGTCATCACAGTGGACACATTACTGCGATCGCTAATCCGCTTGCCCAGCGTGGCGATTATGGGCATTTACCTCCTAATGCGTCTATACGAGTAGTTAATAGGAGAGGCCTACGTCCAGCAGTGGAATATCATAGGCTGATGATGATGATGATGACGTTACAAGTGCGAAATAAAATCCGAAACGAGTGGCGATAAATTTATTTAAACCGACACGAGCTATAAATGTCCTTTTCGCACGTGTATCGTACAACGTTTATATGACCCCAACTTGATTGTAAGCAGCTGAGTTTTTTCACTTTTAAGGACATCCAATTAGCGTGAAATTAAAAAAAAAAAAATTTAATCAGATTTGTAACGACAATTAAGCACTAAATTTCAATGAAAACTTTGTTTCGGTGTTCATTTTATAGACTACTTATAAGCGATATTACAATATAAAAACGCCGGTTAAGCATAAATTCATAAAGGTACTTAATTGTCGTGACGAACCTGACTGCGATTAAGGTTTTTTAATTTTAATGTGTTACTAATCGGGTGTCCCTAAAACTGAAAATGCCCAGCTACTAGACGAGGTATTATATCCGCGTTGCCGCTGCTTTCATAGAAAGGAAGAGATTCATTGTATAGACCAGTGTTGTCACATATAATTTGGGAAAACTGGTAGAACGACATTCAAAAATAGGTAGAAATTGGTAGAATTACAAGCTGAAAATTGGTAGATCTACCACCTAAGGATCGACGCCAATGACGCAATATATAATTCCATATACCATATCGTTTTACCAAACCGACTCGAACAAAATGTCACGAAAACTGTCACTGTCACTATCTCTGCTGGCATCTGACACTATCAGTAGTGTCAGTGGCAAGTTGTCAAGCTGATATATCCACAAACTTTAGCACGGAACGCGCCCAAAAGTTGAAATAACAATTATATTTCGTAAAAACGTATGGAGAATGTTCATCATCATAATATTTTGGAAAATAGGTAGATTTAAGACTGAAAGTGGTAGATAGGTAGAATGAAGGCAAAACAGGTAGATCTACCAACAAGTTGGTAGATGTGACAACACTGGTATAGACCAAAAACCGGCCAAGTGCGAGTCGGACTCGCGCGCGAAGGGTTCCGTACCATTATTATTAAAAAATGCAGTTAAATCAACCTACCTCAAAAACTATAGGAGATAATTTAATCAAACTAAAAATCGTTGATAGAGTTTATTATTGTGCATAACATATATTTTTTTTAGAATTTTATATCGCGTAGTTCAAAAAATAGAGGGGGGGGGACACATTTTTCAGACTTTGAGAGCTGATATCTCGAAAACGATTTGCTTAAATAAGAATGAGATTTATAAACCTTCATATCATTTTCAAAGACCTTTCTGTTAATACCCCACACGCCTAAATACAACAAAAAAAAATTTTCTATCCCTCAGTTACATGTATGGAGGGCCCCCACCCCAATGGTTTTTTTTACAATTTAGTATCATAATCCTGTAGCGGTTCATACAACATATATCCTCACCAAATTTCGTTACTGTAGCATTTATAGTTTCCGTGTAAATCGGCTGTGACAGACGGACAGACGGACATGACGAATCTATAAGGGTTCCGTTTTTGCCATTTTGGCTACGGAACCCTAAAAAGGATCCCCTCTCTACCACGGCGTCAACTTCTGCATGAAATACAACCCTTTGATTTAGACAGCTTGGGGCTTTGTTTAAAATAATGCTTAGGTAATGCGGCCTACGACACCCGCAGGAGGAGTTGGGGTGGTGACAAGTTATTCTTACTGCCGTCACCACACGGCATTTACCTCCTAATGCGTCAATGCGCATAGTTAATAGGAGAGGCCTACGTCCCGCAGTGGACTATGATAGGCTGATGATGATGATGATGAATGCGGCCTACATGGACTATGTAAATACACAAGTACAACTTTAAAAATGAACGAATAAATTCTGATTTACATACAAACCAGCTTTAACTTTATTAGGCACGCGCTACTAAAATAATGCCAACAGCTTGAAGTTATTACTGGAATCGCATTTAATATCCCATACGTGCATTTCAAACTAATGCCTAAACTCTTGAATTTAATGCAATCGAGTTACGAGTCTAGTACATGTGTCGCATGCTTGTATAAGCCAGCTGTCCTTACTTTCCGTGATATATGTTCAGTACGAATATTAAATGTTCTGATGGATTTATTGGTTACAAGGGCTAACTTGAATTTAGTCGAATATGTTAGTCATTCTCTCTTAAATTAAAAATAACCGGCCAAGAGCATGTCGGGCCACGCTCAGTGTAGGGTTCCGTAGTTATTCAAAAACGGCTGGGCCGATTATGTTCGAAATAGTAATTCATGATTTTTTTCATATTTTTTGGACATACGGATCAAAAGTTAGAGGGGGGCACAATTTTTTTTTCTTTTGGAGCGATTATCTCTGAAAATATTGACTTTAGAAAAAACTTTCTTTCAAGACCCCTTTTTATGTGACCAATTCAACGATGCCCCAGCTTATAGTTCTTTTCTACATTTTATTATACCACTTTGTTGGCATGATTAATGTCTATACCTGTAGCAAATTGCAGATTTCTAGTATTAACGGCCACTGAGCTATGCTGCGGACAGACGGACGGACGGATAGACGGACGTGGCGAAATTATAAGGGTTCCGTTTTTGCCATTTTGGCTACGGAACCCTAATGATTTCTCTATTAACGATTTTTATGTCATAATAATACATTGAAATTGCCATAAACAGCTGGTATGGTTTTATTTTTGAGAATTTACACAGCAATTAGTTCAGGAAAACTGTTAGCCTTACATATCTCCATAGAATATCTATACAGAAGTACAAGGTATAAATAACTCGGTTGACAGTACTCTAGTTTGTGAGTGGAACCCGATCGCCTAGATACTGGATTATTATGATTTATTATTATTCTACGCCGTAGCACATTACGTAGCTTTGCTACGGTCATCGTGTAAAGTCTATCGTAGCAATGCCATAACGTGTAGTAGCGATAAGTAGGTACAGCGGCCTTACCGCCAAAAACAAAATTCGTAAATTTCGAGGATTTGTCTCTCTCACTCTAACGATGCCTTCGTTTGAGTGACAGAGAAAAATCCTCGAAATTTACGAATTTCGATTCTCGCGGTAGAAGGCCTGAATGTCTTTCATACTTAAAACTAGCGGTACGCTACCAACACTCCTGTCCAAGGATGTTTTTTTGGTCATGTAATAGCAAGAGTGAACTGGGTACTGGGGATGGTCACGTAAGCATATTTCACTATGGACATAAAGAAAAAATGGCGAAAAAACATATTATTTAGTACAGACGGTGTCTTTTTTACGCGCTAGTGCGAGAAGAGGCTCATTTTACGCCAGGTCCAAAACTTCGGAGGGCCATCTGTACTAAAAATCGTCGTACGAGACACGTGCAAAAAGGAAATTCGTAACACGTGTCGATTCAAAACACTCCCTTCGGTCGTATTTTAAAACATCGCCACTTGGCATTTGGTTAGTTTGGTTAAGTACTATTTTATTTGATATTCGGAGTGGAGTGAATTTCAAATGTTTGTTGCGTTTATTATATTATTTAGAAAACGTTAACTTTCAGTTCATGGCTGTGACAACTCACAAATCTACTTAAATGAAAAATATCAGCCGAGTAGACATCTAAAACTGCCTACACTTCGCTTCAGCCAATTATAGGTACAATGCCGAGACTAGACAAAAGTTCAATCATCTCATCTAATTTCAGCAAGCTTTGTCTCTTTCTCTATTATTCTTTCCCGCATTCTGTCACCACACCTAATAGCACATTACAATCAGATATCGCATTTCTCGATACGCGAACCATTTATGTCATAGCTACATTGTACCGGCATCGTATCATTGGATTCGGTTTCGCGTCGCTATCTCCCGGTACCACGAGCCGTCATCTACGTGACATCTCCCTGCAGACAGTGCATAGATCGCTTGTACTCAGATGTAGCGTAGAATAGGGAAGAGGACTGTAGTTAAAACAAATTATTTAACATTATGCACGACATAATACAAGAAGAAATTATTAAGAAGACGTGGTTTGCAGTAATTTTTGTACAAAACTTCTATTTAATAAATTAAAAAGAACTTAAAAGAGTAGGTCATTTGGGAGTACTAAAACGTGACATCACTTTTGAGTATTTCATATAAAATTCCATAGTGGTGATCGTTTTGACAGTTCGAAAAAAGATGTTGATTTGACTTACCAGTCATCGTATTAGACCAATCGTCATCATCATCATCATCATCATCAGCCTATGATAGTCCACTGCTGGACGTAGGCCTCTCCTATTAACTATGCGTATAGACGCATTAGGAGGTAAATACCCATAATCGCCACGCTGGGCAAGCGGATTGGCGATCACAGTAATGTGTCCACTATGATAACGCTGCTGCCCATCATCAATCTTTTATCAAATAATGGTCAATGACACTTCAATCCTTTAGTCGACTCTTACGACACCCGCAGGAGGAGTTGGGGTGGCGACAAATGTATTCTTACCGTCACCACACGGATCACAGCCGTCACCACACGGATCAATCTAAAACAGACCAATCGTCAGTAGAATCTAAAACAAATACTAGTTATTTATGTGGCTGGCGCATAATAAGAGGCATTAAACATGAGTGTGGTTTTATGAAACGAGCCGTAGGCGAGTTTCATAATAAGATCACACGAGTGTTTAATGCCTAATTATGTACAGTCACATACATAACTTTATCTACATCCATATAATTAGTTTAGAATGACAATTTACCTTTATTTTCATTGATATCCACTAAGTAATTACCTCTAAATATAAAAATTCAAATCAGTTGAAATCACTCAATTTGAGTAAGAATATCCTACAATAAATATTAATTGAAAAAAAAACAACAAAAAGAAGTTGACTTCATAATGTTAAAATTAATATCATGACGACGATACTTTAATGTCAACATTATGATGCACTGTACTCTGCCTGTACTTTAAAGTTAACATTATGATACAGCCACAGACACCGGTCTCTTAATATAGGTCATTACATTACCGCTTCTGCATACATAACAGGGAAATTATGATATTCCTGTAGATAAAAACTAATATGGCTGACTTTCCATAGCATTTGAAGCCTTTGACACAATGTCGTGAAACACGTTTGCAGATATAGTTTTACGTCGAATGAGTAATGGATATCATTCATGTTAACTAAAAATATAAGTGAAATCAAGGTTTAAGATTTTAACTTCATAGTAACACCAAGACTGTGTTCTAAAAGTGCGTGATTATGGAATAATGCAAGTTTTTAGGTTTGTTTGCATTTTTATTAGATTCTACTGATGCGTCGCTTTCCCTTAAAAAGACACTTGTAACCCTCAACAGTAACATGTGTCCCTTTATAAGAACAACCACATCGCGCGTGACTTTTAATAGTACTTAATGGTTACAGTAACGTATTTGTAAGTAGGTGAAGTCCCTAGAACATGCACATGAACAGATGAACGAATGAAATACCACTTTTTGCCATGGCCCTATCGTAGTATTGTGCTCCTGTCAGTGACTATTAGGTAAAGATAATGCACTCTGTTGGCGATAAAGGACACGACGGACCAGCTGTTTGCTGCAAGAACAGTGGCCTATTTCACCATACTTACCATAATTACAAGTGTGACAATTGTAAAATATCACTTTTACTGACGTCACAGGCCTCCGTAGGCTATAGCTACCGCTTACTATCGGACGGTCCATGTGCTTGTTTGCCACCAACATGATTAAACAAATTATTACTAATAACGTTATTATATCGTTAATAAATTACTTTTTATTTTCCGAAACCACAATTGTCGTGTTTTTTGAGACAATTGTAATTTTGCTTCACAAAAAAGTAGTTATTTACTACTTGCTACTACATTTTATGTTGGTGGCAACGCACGGCCCTTCCGATGGTAAATGGTAACTGTAGCCAATAGACGTCCCAGATTGGAGAAAAAGTAAATTTACAATTGTAACACTTGTCAATGTGGTGAAATTGGCGCCAGTAAATCCTCATGTCCCTTAAAAGGTTGACAAAGCTGTGCTACCTCTACTACTGTAGACCTGTAGAGTACTCTCTATAGGTCTTCATTGGATGCACTGCATTAAACTTTATATTTAGGCCTTGAGTGTTTACTACATTCTTCATAATAAGAAATCTACGGGAGGTAATCTATCAGTAAATGCGACACTGTTTGCAAGCGAACTCGGTACGCTTCTACCAACTTATGTAAACTATCGCAAAGTCCTTATTGCGATGGAATAAAGTCTTCATTATTTGTTTTTATTGAACAAGTAAAATGTGCCTCTGGTACCTCCGGGAATGCATAATCAATCTTAGATACAGGTATATCGGTTTCGTGATAACGATAACATTACCTACTACAAAAATGTGACATTTTGTCTACCGCGTGTATATCTAATACGGGCGATCAATTAAACCAGGCATGGAATTCATCAGTGTAGTCATGGATTACGAGGTTTTTTTTAAGTTACATTTAATTACGACTCCACAGATTTTTTTAAAGATTTTCGGAGCCACAATGTAGGTACGAACATTTGTTATTATTGATATGCCAGTTTTGTCATCTGCTATACCGGGTGGCCCATTCAAATCGGTCAGTATGGGAAAGTCTGAAACTATAAGACATACGAAGATTTGTTCTTAGGAACCATGTCATTGATTTTGATAATAAGGAAAACTGCGTTGATAGATATGAGAGAAAAAAAAAATTGTTTCTTAAGATTTACACAATAAACACCTAGTAAAATAAATTTAAGTACGTGAAAACAATGAATTCCATTCATTTTAGACATCATGTTTCTTAGAGACATTTACTGCTTAAGACCTACACAAACGATATCTGAATAGACATAGTGTATGTTTATTTTTTCAAAACAACCGGGTTCGATTCCCTGGCTGGGTACAGTTTATTTTTCAAATGTATGAATGCAGTTTTTCTTTTTATCAAATTCGGTGACATGGTTCCTAAGAACAAATTTTCGTATGTCTTATAGTTTCAGTCTTTCCCATACTGACCGATTTGAATGGGCCACCCTGTATATTGATTTAAAATTTCACGATTATCACTCATATTTTAAAGATAAACGGGTTTTTTGTCATCTGCTTTTGAAATTAGCTTTCAACGAGC
>JALPQI010016751.1:0-15166 GCA_025490895.1 Thaumatotibia leucotreta
TAGAGTTTACTGTCCGTATCATTATGTCGAAACCAGGGATCGGAACCGGTTTTTTGGAAAAACCTCGATGTAGCTCAATATTTTAAAATGTTTTACGCTATTTATGTAGTATTCAACATTTTATGTAATTATTAACATCATATTTTTCAATTACTCCATTAACAAAAAAAATATAAACCGAAGAACGAAAAAGAACGGAATTCGAACCGTTCTTTTGTATGGACCAAAAACCGTTATCCGATCCCTGGTCGAAACTGAAAAAAGAGACATCGACCATAAACTCTTCAGATAATGGCAAGAGCACAATTGGGAATGATACATTATTTTTCTATTTTTCTGGTGACAGCTAGATCAGCTTTTTTATGACCAGAAAAGATCTTTTTAATAATCAGATATTTCTGAAAAAAAAATCCTGTTCGCCATTATAGGTTTATGACGGGACGGCGGAAAGGCCTAAGTATTTTTTTAATGGTTGTATTACATCGTATCAACACTAAAAGTCAGTCTTACAACATGACCAACCAAAAAGTGTTTTATGAGTAGTTAGGTACTAAGTAATACCTGAAAAATATTTCTTTGTTTATTCCTGTTAACGATTATTTTAAGTCAACTGTAATTTTTTATCTAAAAAATACCTATTTTGACTGCCTTTAAAAGCAATAACCACATACAGTTGTATTGCTTACATGAACTGTCTAAGGCTACAATATCAACGCTGAAATACGAATTGGTTGTAATACGAAACCTTTCCATAAATATCACGTACACAAAAAACACCGTACACGTTAAAAATAACACATTACCAACCGCGATCCGCTTTGCCACTACACTAGCACTTACTTAGAACTTCGAAGGCGCTGACAGAACCGTTATAATTTTGAATGTAACTTTTGAATTTCGAATAAGATACGTACGCGCGCGGTCGCTAGGGTTGTCCCGCCGTGCGGTCGGGAGGCGAATGAGACGCGAGTGCCGGTCGCGGCGCCGCGACAGCCCTTATACGCCGGCTCAACCCCTACGCGATGGCTGTGGGCGGACCTGATATAGAGTTGATGAAACTACAGTTTGGAACAGGAAAATAAATACTTTTAGCGATAGCCAGGATCCCAACTCAAGAAAAGATTAAAGACAGATCAACACATGTTTTATTACACTTTCTACATTTGTTTATTCCTTATAATTAACGACTTTAAGCTAATAAATTTACAACAATTGAGGTTTACACTACGATTACACTAAGATACAAAAATGTATACCAGTCAAGATCTTACGACACAACACACGGCGAAAAAGAGGGCAATCACAGGGGTACACTTCACTTACATAGGCTTATGGCGGGGGAAGGCGGCAGTGACGTAGCGTGACGTACGATCTCCTTTTAATACATAATCTGCGCGGCAGTAGAAAACGAATAAATAAAATGTGTTTCAAATAGACACGATTTACGAATTTCCTTTTCGCACATGTATTGTACGTTTTTCAGTTATAATCCCTCCGAAGTTTCGGCCTGACAAAAAACTACTTCTCGCCCAAGCACACAAAAAAAGCATAATCTGTACTAAAAATGAAGTTGTATTCATGTCATGTGCGATACGTTCATACGTTGCATGCCGAGTTACTTTGTATGAAAAGAAATAAGTTGGAAATTTCCAATAAAATTATGAAAATGAGTGAAGGCTCTACTAAATGTATTTAGTAGAGCCTTCAATAATGAGCAGTTTGAGGAAATATCAACAATTTACGCTGTATGTATACATGTGTAATTTTTTTCGGCCTAGTAAGTAACGAAATATTTAAGTTCATTTTCATCACACCTGTTCAGTAAGTGCGCCAATACGATGCTGCTGTGATGTGCGCCTTAGATGCGTCATTACGCCCTAGGGCAATCAAGGATTTTCAAACAACATTACGTCGCACTAGCGCGGCGCCCGCAGCCGACGCCGGCGGGCGGCGGCGCGCGCCGCGCCGGGATTTCTGTAATAAAAATGGTAAATTTAATTATAAATATTAGATGTCATATACCAAAGAAAAACGACCAAGATCACCTATGTCCGAGGTGGGGATCGAACCCACGTACTCAGCTTTCGCGGCTGATGCCTGTACCCCTCGGCCACTCGGTCTTAGCAACCACCGGTCAAATTTCTCGGGTATATGCAATCCCTTACAAGGCTAGGCGCCTTTGAACAGTGGTAAATTTAAGTCAACCCTGATTTTGAGATATGATTTAAACCATTTTAGAGTAGTTTTGTGGCAGTAGGGCCTATGGGCCGCATGATGATGAAGGTCCGAAATTGAAAAGCTTGATTATGATGACACTATTTGTAGATAAACAATACTGTTTGTACGAGTTCATTTAAATTATTAATTACTGTTATTTCATTTATTTCGGAAAAGCGTGACGTTGCAATATCCTATATAAAATCTTAATACACAGATTTTAAACGACGACTATAAAATAGTATCAATAAGTATAAATTCATGCCTTAAATCTACGTCTAGTAATCATTCGTATAATAATGACATGTATGCAAATTTATTATGTAATCTTTTATCATGAAATAAAATAATCTAATCTAATCTAATCATTGACACGACTTGAATTTTTGCTAAAGTTTGGCGGTACTATCACCTCTCTATAGATACCTGTCTCCCATCTCTGTCACACCGCATGTTGTCAACAAAATGTTATTAGCAATCCACGGGAGCTGCGTGGGAATCACGAACGGATGCGAAAACTGCAATCTCGTCAATTGCATTCCGGTGGTGATAGGGTTAACCCTAATATACGCATCACACATCATCAGCTTCAGTCCACTGCTGGACGTAGGCCTCTCCTGTTAACTATGCGTATGGACGCATTAGAAGGTAAATGCCCATAATCGATGCTGGGCAAGCGCTTTGGCGATCCCAGGGGTGTGTCCGCTGTCCATGGTCAATGATGATGCTGCTGCCCTTCATCAATCTTCTGCAGACAGTGACACTTCAATCCCTTAGTCTTACAACACCCACGGGAAGATTTGGGGACCAAGGAGCGGACAAACGCCCGTCATTTTGAAAACATAACCCTGTTCCGTACAGTAGATTCTTTCTTATCTGAAATGAAAATGAAATCAAGTAAAATTTTATTTATGACAAGCACGATGGACATAATACATATTTTACAAATAAGCACACAACAACAGCTTGCCACAAAAGAGTCACAACTCAGCATGTAGCTGGCTAAGCCAGCGCTGCTGACACATTTTATTTCATACGGTGTTATTTTAATAACACCAACACAAAGTATATATTTAGGAGATCCCAACTCTTTCTTAATTACAACCCTACTATGCTCGGTTCATTCATTCATCATTACTTTTACTTTCATTAAAATTAAACAAGTTACCAGCCGGCAGACCACACGGCAGTACAGTCAAAGGCAAAATAAAATGTATGTAAAAATGCTCAAAAATATGTCCCAGTGCACTTTAATTTTGTGTAATAAGAACGTCGTAACATATTTATGAGAGGATTCTTTCGATACATATTTTTGCACTTGACTGTACTTAGGCAGTGCTTATAATATATAGTTACTTGAGTCAGCTATTATATAAAAAACCTATATAAACCTATATAAAAAAGAGCAAAATATTCCAACATAGAATTTGATGCAACATAGAATGCGACGCTCTTATAGATGAAATTTACGACATAGTTACTCAAATTTACAACACCGGCACCATCCCTTCAGATTTTCTCATTTCAAAAACCGTAACTTTACCTAAAAAGACTAATAGTTTAAGATGTGACGAACACTAAGTTTAATATCTCAAGCCAGCAAAGTATTACTCAAAATAATTCAGAATAGAATTAGACCAGTAACAGAAGAATATCTAGGCTCAGACCAATATGGCTTTCGAAAGAGCAGGGGGACTAGAGAAGCCATTTTTGCCCTCAGAATGATAATTGATAGGAGAATGGAACTTGACCAGGATACACACATAGCATTTATAGATTTAGAGAAGGCGTTTGATAAGGTTAATTGGAAACAGATGATGAAAATTTTGGAAAGAGCAGGTTTAGATTATAGGAATAGACGAATAATTTATGAACTCTACAGAAACCAGGAAACCATTATTGAAATAGGGGAAGAAACGAGAAAGGCACGAATTAAACAGGGGGTAAGACAGGGTTGTCCACTTTCGCCGCTTATATTTAATATTTTTATAGAGTGCGCTATTAGAAAATTGGTAGAGTCTGGCAAAGGGGGGGTTAAATTCAATGGGACTAAGATACAATTCATACGTTTTGCCGACGATATAGCAGCATTAGCTCACACTACAGCAGACTTAGAGGAATTAGTAGTAGAAATGGATACCGTTTTTAATGAATTTGGCCTTAAAATTAATATGAATAAAACAAAAACTCTCACCACTTCAAAAATACCATCACGCCATAGACCAGTTACGCTTAATAATAAGAAAATAGAACAGGTAACACAATTTAAATACTTGGGTAGCCTTATTACAAACGACTCCGGATGTACACAAGATATTGTCACCAGAATAGCCATGGCTAAAAAAACGTTCAATGCCAAGAAATACTTACTTAAAGCCAGAATATCAGGCCAAGTCAGGAAAAAGCTCATAAAAGTGTACATCTGGAGCATAGCTCTATACGGTTGTGAAACCTGGACCATGACTCAGCGAGACAGAGACCGTATAGAGGCGTTTGAGATGTGGTGTTGGCGGCGTATGGAGAGGATAAGCTGGACTCAAAAGGTGACCAACGAGGACGTTCTCAACCGGGTAAAGGAGAGGAGGTGCCTGTTGACAATCATCGCCAACAGAAGAGGGAAGATGTTAGGACACCTTATACGACACGACGAATTAATTAAGACCATCATAGAAGGAAAAGTAGAGGGGAAGAGGAAAAGAGGAAGGCCGAGAAGGGCGTACATGGACCAAGTGAAAGAAAAAGTAGACGTCGTGTCGTATCAGGGTCTTAAGGAAAAGGCACTGGAAAGGACCACATGGAAATTGCTCCACAGACAAGAGCCCTGCTCTTAAGTTTATGATGATGAGAATTTGATGACAATATCGTGATATTCTTTAAAGTAAGAAACCACGGGGAAAACAGTCAAGCGGCAAGCAATATTGACAATTCTTTGATCAAAGAATTGTAGGAAATGTTAGATCTAGTCTCGTTTGTATTTTTGTTGACGTATTTTTATGATACTACCTATTTACATATTTTACTACTCAGACTATTAACATATTTTACTTACCTGATTAACATATTTTGCTATTCAGACCATTTATAATTAGGTATACCGCACTAGGGTATTATCAAAGCGGAATCAGAAGGGGATTCGAAAGTACTGTTGACACAACAAATGACGCAACATTTACCAAGAAAATGTTTGTAGATGTAGTGAGTGATTAATTTACCTAATGTCTGTAGTTCTCCGCACTTAAACTATGAATATATCCTCGACTGACTTAAACACTGATTGTGTCAACAGCACTTTCGAATCCCATTCTAATCGCGGCTTGAAAATGCTTCATAATTGGGCAAACTTTGCTCGATAGAAAATTATTCCAACCATACTTCTACTCTTAAATAGTACACCTAAATCATGTTATCGCAGGTACGTGTACGACGCACTTTGTGGAACAAGAGTGTCATATCATAATATTGTACGGAGTTTTATTCCTTGGTGAAAACCTAAAGGTGACTTTTTATAAATTAATTGCTATAAATCCTAGGTTGAGTAAGTAAGTATAGAGACGATATGTCGTTCGCACGTATGGCGTATAAAAATACCCAGCCTTAACAGAAATACGAGTAGATACGCTCTGTCCGCAGGAAGACAAAGCGAATCGTGCATATTGTACGAAGTTTTATTGTCAATGGTGCCTAGTTCTGAATTCCGGTATTAAATTCCAGCTTTTGATTAACTTTTACAGTCAGAACGAGTCACAAAGTTGTAAAGAGAAATGTGAAAAATCCGTTTTGATGTTTTGCCATACACCATTGCTGTGCTTTCAAACCAAAAATGTAGACATTTTGTTTCGTATTTCAGTTTTTCGGAGTACATAACATCACATCACCAGCCTATTTCAACACTTCTATTGCCTATCTATCTATGCGTAAGACTATGGACGGATTAGAAGGTAATGCCCATAATCGTCACGCTGGGCAAGCGGGTTGGCATCAATAATCATGATAAAATGAATGGTCACATTTCAATCCCTTAGTTAGTCGATTGTCATGATATACTGTCACCAAGTGGCAATCTCGGAATATCATCATGTCAGCCGAAAGACGTCCATTGCTGAAAATAGGCCTCTCCTAAAGATTGCCACAATGACTGGTCCTGTGCCACCCGCATCCTGTGACCTTCACCAGGTCATCAGTCCACCTTGTGGAGGGCCTATTACCTACGTTGTGCCTTTCGGTACGTGGCCGCCACTCGAGAATATACCTAAAAAATATCGTTGGATATCTGTTGCTATGATGAATAAAACTCGCGTGCTAACCGAACTATGCCAAAACAAACACAAAATCACCTTAACTCCTCTGTGAATATTTCCTACAATTCTTTGATATTGCTTGCCGCTTCGAGTAATAAGATACCTTAGATACTTTGCTCTGTATATTTCTACGTACTGGTATTTGCCATGCGTTATCAGTAACATAATACGATTCCTATCCCTAGAGATGGCAGCTCCTGATTTACCATATTCGGAATAATTTCAAAAGCCATTTTTTCAGATACGCTTAGGAGTTCAGCCATGATAGTTAACGAGAATAGTTTGTTTCTTCATATCATTGCGTCCTGTCTATTGTCCAGTTTATTAAAACAATCTGATATTAAAGCCCCTTCATTCTTAGACGTCTTTTTTTATTTATTGGCTTACCAACAATTGCTTACACTATTAAAGAAAAAATTTACCTACACATACTCATTCTAGTTATTGTGAGGGTAACAATTACATACAGGTAAACTCCGCATGGGTAAACGTCTTATATTGTAAACAATTTTTCTCAAACTTGCAATGAAATGTTAACATTACATACGTAAAATTGGACCAGGAAGTACAATGTCGATGGTTCGATGACTGAACTTGTTATATTATGGTATTTCATAACTAGTACTAGGACCCCGGTCGAATTTCTCGGGTATATGCAATCTGTTACTAACACGTTCCCTGTGCATGCACGTATCATCTGTAAAAAGTCACAATTAGATAAAATCGATACCTCCTACGTATACTGGTGCAAGTGACATTTTTACCATTTTCGTTTTTTTGCATATTTGGGTTCAAAATACTTATATCTACAAGCTATAAAAATTTTGTGGCGAAATTAACGCTAGTTTTAGAAATAAAGTGGCGTATACTGATATAACTAACACCTCTTTTTTGGTTCGAACGTCGTATACTGAGCTAAGTGACTTGTACCACTATACGCAGTACACTTATCGCCGCGGGCGGAAGTTATACCAGTATGCGCGAGCAACACTCTAAAATCTACACATAAAAGTAGGCTCTATTGCTTACTATTTTGCAATATTGTTGTTATTTGATTAGTTCTTATGTTAAATTAAATGAATTATGCGTAACCTACCTACCTAACTAAATATAAAAAAATAGTAGATTACTGCTTGCCAGCTAAGCTAATATAGATAGCTGAATATTAGCAAGGCCGAATACGAATACGAATCTGGCCAGCAATTAGGTAATGTGTTTTTCAAATATGTAATAACACAGCAACACAACTGACGTTTTTTAATTTTCCCACATTTTTTTTTCATAACCGTCTTATGTATTTCGAGTGTCCCGTGTTCAATAACAATATATTAGAAGTACATCAATGTAGAAGCTTAGACAGAGCGCTTGCCTGCTAACCGCCTTACGCCTACGGATGAGACCAAAAGGGACAAACTATGTTTATCGGAACGCTAAGTCAAGGAGTAAGAAGATACCGGCGGCTGCTCATAAGCATACATATTCTTTGCGAGCCGATATTAAGAATTCTAATTACTAAATGAAATCAGAGCTTACAATATTCCCTTTGGTTCATGTTGAATAACAAGTGGATAATATTCGTAACCATTTAAATTGTTTTCTAATTCATATATAATGTCTTTAATAATATCGTCTTCTCAAACCTACCACCAGTATTGGATGGACGAATGACACGTCGTTTATAATTTTAAGTCTGATAGCCCAGACAGTAAAAGCAGTATATCAGCTACTTAGACATTGAATTTTGACATACTTACACTAAAACGAAAGAAGCCTACTTAGTAGTTCCAATATATACTTCTTTTAATTTGAGTCTTAAATTCATTACTAAATAGTTACGTCTTACTGTACGCACCTAAGAAGTATTGAAGTATGGCATCGAATTAGTGTTTATATTTTTTTTGTAAAAGCAACGCCGAAATATTTATGTTGATGTTATTTTTTAATTTTTTTTTATGTTGGCACAAAAAAGTGGCTCCACTCCACCTGATCGTAAGTGAAAAGTAGAGCCCAAATCGCTTCAATTGTTATATTGCCTTTTGATGTTGTAAGACTTGATTACTTGAAATTAAAACTATGTGTTTGTTTCAAGACTTTCTTCCAGTAACCATTAATCCGGTAGGACACTAAGAATAATAAAAAATACACTTATTTAAAAATGATGGTAAATAAGTTTTATTTGTTTTATTTTAAGCGTTTATTTTTCTTTGTATTTATATACTTGTAGACTTCCTGCAATGCCCATAACATACAAAAAAAGCTTCAACGTATACTGGTACATGATTAATCAATTTAGGCGTATACTGGTACAAGTGACAAATTAGGCGAAAACTAACCAATAAAAAACATCAGAGCAACAATTCCGGTTTGTTTAGATATTTACGGTGTATGATACAAAATATACATCAAAGGCACTAAAAATATATCCGTATTCATCGAGTCATAGTATACTACGTATACGGTAGTTGTCTCAGTTCATCAAAAACAAGAACTCGTAAATTTCACGTATACTGGTGTAACTACCATTTTTTCAAAAACTACTAATTATTTCAAAAAAGTGAATATGTATATTGTATTAAAATGTATTTGTTATAAATTCTTGAAAATATCACGAAATTATTTCATTGTATGAGCTAGTTACAGAACTTTGTACCTTTCAACAGCTCTCCTGGAAAATGATGATTTTGCACTTGCACCAGTATACGTAGGAGGTATCGAAATTAGGTATTGGCGGACTTTTAATACTGTTGCCAGGTTATGCTTGAAATTTTGTGCGAGAATTTGCACGTGAGAGGCGACACTGTCGATTTTAGCTGTACATGGAACGTGTTAAGACCGGTGCCCGCTAAGCTGGGGTGATTGAATGGTTTAGGCATCAGTCGCGAAAGCAGAGGACTTGGGTTCAAACCCTTCATCCGGCGTTGGTCAACTCGGTATTTTTCTTTGTTACATGACATCCAATATTTAAAAATTAGTTACTTCTTCTCGCTTTTTCATAACCCGAACAAACAGTTCCTTGCAATCTGTGGTAACTAAGTACACGATTGAAAAGGAAAACAATTAAACCCTGTACACTTAATTAAATTGTACGCTTCTAAATAAATACCACTGAGCAATTTAATATTGGTTAAAAGCTTCGTAGCGGTAAAGCCCGGATAATTTATTTTAGAGACCGCGCTCTTAATAGGGTTATCAAATGAAATTTTGTTAAAAATTGTCCCATGTTAATTAATATCATAATCTGTAAAGTAAACCAAACCGACGAAGTGTGGTTTCATACAAATTTATTGTGCACTGAAAAAAATATTTACCAAAGTGACTTAGGTTGGCTATATTACGAGGAAACTTTTATATATGTAACAAATGCTATCAAATTTACAAAACTAAAAAGGTTCAAGTCGATACAAGAATTCTGGTTAAATCAACAAAGAACATTGTACATTATACCAAACAACTGGTGAAATCAACAAAAAACTGGTGTAATAAAACAAAATAAATTTAGTAGAATGCCAACATAAAAAGTTTGGTTAAATCAAAAAAAAATTGTGATAGGACCTAATCAACCTTAATTTCCGGTTAGAATTACGCAAGATCTGATAAATCCAACTTAGCATTTTTTTCAGTGTGGGTATAACTATTATTTCAGTACAGATATTGCTTCTTACGCACTAGTATGAGAAGAGGTTTATTTCTTGTCAAGTCGAAACTTTGGAGGGCCATCTATAGGTACTGAAAGGCGTCGTACGATACACGTGCGAAAAGGAAATTCGTAATTCGCATCGATTTAAAGCACGATCGATGGGAGTTAATTTATCGCCACTCGTTTCGTACTTCATTTTTCAGTACTATTTAGTAACTAACTTTACGTTAAATCACAATTTTAATATCGCTGTTCAAAGGCAAAATAAATATGAACGGATACAGTTCAGGCATAACGAAGCGTATTTATATGTGATTCAATACCTAATTCCCGTTTCATTTATATAATGTCATGAACGAAGATTTCGAGTTCATTGTCTGTTTAGGGGGCTGGATCAAAATTATTTTCGTTGTCTTGTTTCATACCATTCTGTCACGCTTTTAGTTGCTGTTTCGACTCAGTACATTAAAAAAATCCGGTGCACTTGTATTTTTTCACGCTAGATTTTAATCCATACATCAAAACTTGGAAACAAAACATCATCTCATACAAAAATCACAACTGTGTCACGTTTTTTAGGGACACAAAATAAGGCAACCAAAAGAATTTTCGTCCGGCTCCCAAGATATCTTAAGTGCGATTCAGTTCTCTTTCAGTTCATCCTGTCGGCTTTTGACAATTATTCTATGGAACTGGACACATCGCAATTCAGATACACCCCGGTAGCCCCTCACGGCCTTACCTCAACTCAAACCCTGACTTAAAAGTAAACGACGGTAACCCTACTCTAAATTTACTACATTTAATTTACAGACGTTATGGATTTCCAAGAATGACTAAATTAGCGGCATCATAGATCCGCTGTTCATTACGCTTCGGAGAAAACATTAATAAACATTGTTGAACTCTCTGTTTAGATTATATTTGAATATTGGTTACAGTTTGATTAAACCTATTATTACAGGTAAATTCACAAAAGCTGGCACGAATGGAATGAATGAAATGAATGACATCTATCATTGTGTGTATGCGGCCCTGCTGTACCAACCTGTATCTACTGTCATTTTGACATCCACACATAGATACTTTCTGTCACTTACTCGATTCATTCGTAAAAGCTCTAAAATCGATGTAGGATATCCATAATCACCAGTGATCGGAACTATGGGCGCAAAACTTTTTATGGGAACACTGGCTACGAAAAAATGGAATATTATAAAAAAAACTGTATCTAATTTGATTGCCTACCTCGGAATTTCGAACTTACAATGTTTGGTTGTGTAGGTGTGTAGATTTATGCATGTATTAGCTCTTTCATGTCCACTTGACAAGTTGTTAAAGTTTTGCACTCGAAGTTCCAATGAATTTGTAAGCGATGCACGTAGACGTATAGGAAGTTTCACGAGAGTTGAGATCACGCATAATACAATCATCATCATCATCATCATCATATCAGCCGAAAGACGTCCACTGCTGAACATAGGCCTCCCCCAAAGATTGCCACAATGACCGGTCCTGCGCCACCCGCATCCGGCGGACAGATATTGCTTCATAATACAATATGTAATGTAAAAGGTGAATTTTATAAATTAGTGTAAATTTTTTGTACTGATAGAAAATGTAATTCCAACCTATAAGTTATAAATATTAAATGACATGTACGAAAGGAAAAATACCAAGATTAACAACACAAAAAAACACAAATCGAAAATATTTAATAAAGCTACTTCATTTGTTCGAAATTTGCAAGTATAAGTTTGACCAAAAGGTTTTTTTTTGGATTTGCTTAAATATTTTGACGCAAGTAACAACAAATCTGTTCACATAATGTTGCCACCGAAGACACGGCAGTTGAAACACTCAAAGAAATGCCTAGAATGTTTAAACGCATAACGGTACGAAATTATGTATCATACAACGTAATATGTTATTTTCACTCGGGTACACTGCAAAACTATCCTTTTAGACTACTAGCTAGAAACGACTGAAAGCATGAAGTTAGAAATCTCTTAGCATTTAGGTCCTTCTATCTAAGAGGCAAGGAAAGTTTTAAACTACTCCTAGAAACCTCATTACTAGGTGCATCGCTGCGTATGCACAAGGTACGGTTGCCTCCATAAATATGTTAACAACTATATTCTAATTTGAACCTTCATCCCCTAGTAATGCGTTCTAAAGTGTATACATATTTATAGACGTGGACGTGACTGTGCGCAAACGTTCTAGGAATACATTTTAATGTAAGTGTTAGAGACTTACATTTACGAGTTGTAATCGAAACTACGCAGTTCATGCTTTTTCTTGGCTCAAACAGAGGCTATCGACTAAATAGTATTTTATATAACGGTAACAATATGAAGGCTATACAAGTCGAGAATCGGGTTTAGGCCACGAGGCTTGCCGAGTGGCCTAAGTAAGGTACGAGACTTAAAAGCTACTTACTACTGCAAATGAAATCAAACCTGATAAATGGAAGTTGTACTTAGAAAAAAAAAATTAACAGAACTCCTATATTCACTACTGTTCAGCGGTTATCTTATGAACCTATAGACAATTGACTGATAATATAATCATCTAATTGACAGATTTATGTGCTGGAGTAGAAAAAATGATTTTTTGAAGCAATGGAAGGTCATAGCATTGTTTATTATTATTAGACGATTGTGGGGCTATGTAATGCCACTTCTCGTCATGCCCATTGTGATTTCTAAAGGACATAGTCGATTTTTACAAATAATTAAAGAAAAGCCCGTTCGGGTTGAGGTTACACTCAAAATTATTTTCTTTTATGTAAAATAAATATAAGAAAAGAATAGCGACTAATGTTCAAATACATTAGGTCTATATTTCAATAGATCAAACTGAGTATGACGGGCAGGACGAGGCCATTGTGGCGGCTTCTTAGTTTTCATTGTCTACTAATAGCAGTACTATGTAGTCTATAACGTATTTAAATTCCAATACCTATACGTCAAAAAATCTACCAAAGATGGCGAAATGTCATAGTGACACGTGTTATCGTCATTGTATCATTTGTAACACTTCAGAAAAAAAACAACCTTTTGGTAATCTAACCAGTTTACCTAAAAATGTAATCACACATTACGAGACGATTCATTGGTACCAAACGTTGTTAAATCCTGAGTTATGGCCATTGTAATTTAAACTTTTCTCCGATAAAAAATTAAATTAAATACCTTTTTTTGTGACATGTATTTAAATATTTTTTTAAAATTAAGAAGTGGATTTAAATGTTGTCTTTAACAATATACGTATACTCGTACTTAGATAAAATAAGCAGCTACCTATATTATTTACAGAAGTGAAAATTTACCGAACCACCTAATATTTCATTTTAATGGCAATACTTTTTGACTTAAATAATATTTGGAATCTAAATAAGTTTCCAGGTATAGAACGTGTTTACATTTTCGAATTTCTTAAATGGTCATAGGTTCCACTAACCAACCAACCAAAAATATCTAATCTGTCAAATACCTACTCTTCCCGGTAGTTTATAGTTACAAAAAGCCCTTGCTAAGCTAATGGAACTTTAAAATATAAAGTCGTTCGTTTTTCAAACTCCAATAATATTTTGATCAGAAATCTATTCCACCATAAAAATTAATATTTAAGAATTCTCCCCGCGGTTCAGCGTGAGAATGCTTTTAGTTTCTGTCAGTTGTTAATCTATCCGTCTCGAATAGTAAGAGGTTCCATTTAGCAGATTAAAAAGGTCAGTGAACCCTTCAGATATGGCTAAAGTTTCCATAGTTCATTTTAGAGGTGTTCAAAGTCCGTTTTATTTAAATAAATTATTTTATTTCTTCAAATAGGTAGGTAATCTTACTTAAATGACATTGATACGAAATACGATAAGTACGAAAACAATATGTATCATGATACATATTGTTTTCGTACTTATCGTATTTCGTATCAATGTCATTTCCTAGTCCCATCGATAGGAGATAATAATAATAAATAATATATAGATGTGCGCAAAGTTAAAAAATATGCATACCTACAAAACCCTACTATGATTACTATAAAGTCGTGTATACATATTTATGGCACTCAGCTATAGGTACATATTTTTTTAGTTGACCGTTATGTAATCTCCAGTAAAGCTTCTATTTAAGCGACGATACATAGATACATAATCTTAGAAAATTTCCAGGAATGAGGAACAAATATTTTTGTGTTAAATGCATAGATGCCTTCATCGGGTTTTGAACCCGGGCACTCCAGCATCGCAGACACGGTCACTGGCAGAGCTAAGGAGTCCGTCGAGGCACTAAGCCTACGAACAAATAAAACATGGAAGCCGCACGCCATACTAAATTGCCTTTCATAAACGGTCCTGAATTTTAGTTGACAAGTGCCACCCTCCTCTTCAATGCATCACGGTAATAAATTTCAATATCAACCTGTAAAAACTTAAACCGCCATTTAAAAATAGTTCTGATTGGTCCATCAAAGTTTTGATTGGCTATAATATTCTATAAACATTTGTCAAAGATGTTGCGCCGAAATATGCGCGGTGTTAAGAAAAGCGCTATGTCCTGCCCATCTTGGCACAATTGAACAATTGGATTTGGGGGCATTTTTGAGCTGGCGTTAGACGTCCATGTTATATATGGTCGCAGCTCGCAGCACTAAGCACATGAGAAGCGGAAATCAGGTCACAACGACGTTCGCTCCCCTTCATGTGGCTGGCTCTCTTGAAATTTGCTAATAACGGAGTCAGCTTAAATATACGATACGATATTTTGTTGAATTACCTGCATTCGTATAAGTAAATAGAACAGTGACATATCTGTTTACCTAAATAAAGCACTGGTCTCACCGCGAGCCAAGCTATGAACTATCGGCTATACACACGAACAAAAGACACGCACTTCCGTGTAAATAGAAGAGACACGATGATACTCGCCCGGCGTTGACAGCTGATAGCTAGGTAAGTATCGCATAGTTGGGCATAGCCTGCGACCATATATAACATGGACGTCTAACG